>CP136067.1:144812823-144901322 GCA_032622095.1 Siphonodentalium dalli | reverse complement strand
GGTAATTGGTTGCACGATATATAACATTTATTTGTAGCGCCTATTATAGTATATTATATATCTGTATGTACTATATACATCCTCATATACATAATCACATATATTCGCACTGCGGTCGCGCATATATAAATATATGCATAATTTATACTGTATTTTAGTATATATATGTATAACATATACCGGTATATATAGGCCTCTATATCTACGAGTGACCATTTTTTGACGGTAACCGGGAATCCACCTTTAAATAAATCGACCGATGTATTAGATTCGACGCGACAAAGATGCGTCCGTCTGTAACAAAATCTACCGCAGACGCATCACCGACGGATTTAATACAATTAGATTCGAGTCGACAAAAATCCGTCGTTTGGAACGGGCCTTACTGTTTCAGTTCGAAATTACCAACAATGCTTTCACGCAACACCGGAATCTATTGCCTGAAGGATTATTGATAATTAACATAAGAAACGTTCCTTTTGCGCTCCGATTTTCGTCTTTGTAATAACGTTGGAACAAACTTGGTACAATATTTAAGCTGTACCAATTACAAACACTTTTGAGGACCTTTAACCCTTCCATGACCGGAGCTTCCGGAAATTTTGCGAAAACCCTGTGCCAGTGCATTCTCTTATATATGCGAGACTTCCATAGGGATTCTCACATATATAAGAGAATGCATTAGCCTAACAATATATACATCGACCCTGTAAGCCAGTGCATTCTCTTACATATATGCGAGGCTCCCTATATGGGAGACTCGCATATATAAGAGAATGCACTGGCACATCGCAACTCAGCGCAACTCACGTCATGAAAGGTTTAAGTATTTACTTGTCGATCTATCCAGAGAACGCACAAATGCTTGAAGCCTCGAGTTATGCTCGATTTTGCTGGATCCTGGTCCCGTTCCAGGGAACAAACTTGGTCGTTAAATATGTGCACAGAAATAATTTTAGCGTACGTTCACAGACTATAGTGTGGTCGTTGATGCTGAATTTTGGGCTCAACCAGGACTAAATTGGATACAAGCTGATTTTGGTGCCAGTTGACGCGGAAAAGCCTCAGGAACAACATAAAATTCGCAAACACCCGCTTTGAGGAAACTGTGTTATCCAATATGGCGTCCAACGTGGTTGTCTATATATATTACATCAGTTCTCGAAATAATTTTAGTCATAATATTGTGACATCGGAATTACGCAGTTAACTTTTTCCTGTTTTTTTCAGCGTCGAATGAATCCAAAATCAGCTTGTATCCAATTTATTCCGGGTTCAACTCTCCTGCGACCACACTATACTGTCAAGCTTGCCTGGTATTGTTTGCAGGCATTTTGTACTTGAATATGAACGGCAATGTGAGTATAAAAGGAGGCTTTACAAAAGTTAACAACACGAGACGTACATTTTCTGTAGTTCCACATGTAACGGTGTTCCTGACATTTGAGTTCTGATATCAGTAGGATTAATTGTATTGTGAGATAATTTAATGCTATTTATAGGCAAATGTCGATATATACAATGTAGCATCGTTACAGGTAGAACTACAGTCTTTACTTCTCGCGTCGTTAGCTGTGATGAGATGCATTTTATAAGCATTTTGTGTTCGTTTTCCGGCACATTATAACTGTCTGTATCGAAAT
This sequence comes from Siphonodentalium dalli, assembly GCA_032622095.1. Taxonomy (NCBI): domain Eukaryota; kingdom Metazoa; phylum Mollusca; class Scaphopoda; order Gadilida; family Siphonodentaliidae; genus Siphonodentalium; species Siphonodentalium dalli. The sequence goes on along the minus strand of CP136067.1, from coordinate 144,899,679 downwards.
GCCTGCACAAAATGCCAGACACATGTGTGAGTGTGTGAACATTGCCTAATACGGATATTTTTATGCCACTTATGCGTAGGGGAGTAAACTATACGTTCGTTGTTAGTCTTTTCCTGATGTGGTAAAGTAAAGAGCGTTTGTGTCATCTCAGTTTTAATCCAATCTTAACAGAAAACAGCAGTTGAATCGGTGGGCGGTTCCTCTTTTACATTCGTAAATTAATCATTATATTAGCTACATAAAAGTGGATTCACGATTGTTTCTTAGTTCGTAGTCGAATCTGGACAATGGCCGTTCAATGCCATTAAACTCCCTCGTAGCAATCCTCGGCGCTGTCCTCGCCGCATACATGACAACTTTAGAAAAAGTAACAGCATCAGTTTGCCACACTAGCAGTATAGCAATTACCATAGCAGGACCCACCAGCATCATAGACACTTAGCAGGACCACTTAACCAGGGGAGATATGCACTTTTTAAACCAACAGAAGGCAAACACAGAAAAGTCTGCCGTTGCTTGAACTAAACAAGAGGAGTAACTCTAAGGAATGTTTTGAACTTTACTGCTGGCAGCAGAAACAAGAGTTATGATAGATAGGATAATTTTATTTACAATATACACACATGGAAAGTACAATTACAAATAAATATAATATTAATAGACTATACATGTATATTGTGAGGGGTGATATAGTCATGACTAATGTCTTACTATCACCCCTGAATGTGGTGACAAATTATATATAGATTTATTTCCTCAAGCCATCAGATAATGGCGCAGAGAAACTAAACACAAAACAATAAATTGTACAATATCGGTCAACATTGTGAGAAGGAACAGCATACAAACTAATATATAAAATTAGAAAACATGAGTTATTTATTATGTATGTATTATTTGTGTTCGTATTTATTATGTATGTATTATTTGTGTTCGTATGTATTATGTATGTATTATTAATGGTCTTCTATCGTCTATCACATCGATGTTTATTTAGTATATTTATATAACCAATCTTAACCAATAGTGCTATATATTATGTAACAACATGCAATAGAGCAGTTTATGTATTTAAATATATATTTTTATTATCAGCCTATTACTGTGTATCCATACTATACACTTATAGGCGGGGGGGGGGGGGGGGGGTGGGGGAATAACCTTTTGGCGACTTATAGGCGACCAAAACGGCTGGACCATCATATATCTGAAAATGTGTATATATGAGTAATTTGACTCGGTTAGCATTATTACAATGTACTTCAGATGTCTTAAAAGACCAACAGAGACTCCGCATGGAATGTAGCTAACATGCTGTGGGCATAGCGGGCAGAACGCTCTTTATTAATCCCATATCAGCAATAGACCAACAATGAACGCTCTTTATCGTTAGTCTACACAAAGACCACACTCAACGTCTCTTTATCCATTCATCTATCATGTCGGGAATTGCTCAACTGTCAATTGCATATACGCAGGCCGAAAATTTGATTTTAATGTGGATCAAATCAATAGTCCCATGGCATGTCGGCATATGACGTTGCTAGTCTAAAGTGGACAGCATTGTGTTCAGTTTCAATTAAAGTCACGCTGTATGAATGTGTACATGTCAAACTTGTTTTCACATTCATTGCCAATTATGAACGAATAGACACAGTGTACATGTATATGTATATATACATAGTGTACATTTTGGGTATCAAGTTGTGTTCCCGTGTGGTCACGTAGTATATCGAGGACGATGCTTGCATTGCGAGGGTTGGAACATAGTTTCTGGACATGAACTTCCCCCCAAAACAATGTTTTAGTTGAAGTCCCACTCCTATCAACCATACACGACCTGCATGAATTAGCACGAATTATGAATATGGACCTTGAAATCATAGCAACATGGTCAAACAATTGGCTGGTCAGCTTTAATTCCTCAAAAACAACGGGCATTTTATATTCATTGGTTGGCCCTCCCGCATCCCGCTTATAACAGCTCAGAAAATTTAATTCCAACTCGACAGGAAGACATTAGAAAAAATATATAAAACATACATGTATACTGCCTCTATATGATTACTCCGATGTAGTCTGGGCATGTGCACCAAGATACCAATTGTATAATCTTGACCGATTACACATTGATGCAGCCAGAATTGTCAGCGGCCTCACGCGCTCAGTATCAGACGAAGGCATCGTGACAGAAGTCGGCTGGCCCCCGCTAAGAAAAAGGCGCAAACTTCATAAACTACAAACTATGTATAACATTGTAAATCAGAGGGCCCCTACTTACCTCACTAAAATATTACCACCCAGGATAGCCGATATATCCGAGTATGAATTCAGAAACCCCGAATTGTTTTACACATATTTCAGCAATACTGAGCATTACAAAAAGTCATTCCCCCCCCCCCATCAACCATAAAAGCGTCGAACGACATGCCTTCCGCAATAACAGAAGCTCCGACGATTTTCGATTTTAAAGGTTATCTTAGAATAATTTATCCTACCACTAGACCCCCGTATATTTCTATACAGGGCGTAGGAAATATAATGTATTGTACGCCAGACTACGAAACTATTGTAGTTATCTTCAGTCTGACAAATTCCAGAACTATATCTCAGGAAGTCCACGTGGTACGTGCGGCAACCAGTGTGAAGATGCCTATCATTACTTCTGTATGTGTCCCCACTACCTGTCAGAACGAACGGAGATGTGTCACCTGCTACACAGAGAAGGAATTAAATTAACGCATATGAACAATCTACTTGTTGGTATCCCTAGAATACTCATAACAAACACAATGTGAAACTGTTCAAAATAGTCCAGCATTTTATCGCGGAGACTAAACGTTTCTAGTTAAATTTTACGATAATAAATTAGTTTATCAATTAACACATCTGTTTTTCGCCTCAGCAAAAAAAGCATGCACACTCGGCGTTGGCACCCCCACCAATCATTCTCATTCTCACCTTCCTCAATAACTGTTACAATCTTCCATCATCATCTTTCCTATTCACCACACGCAGCTGTAAATAAGTTACTTATTGTGCCACTTTGTTAAAAAAATTGTTTGTATCAATGTATACCGGAGAGGGGCTCATTAAGTTTTATAACTTGTTCCCCAATCCATTTTGTATTATACTACACATAAAATATGTTTAAACAATAAACCAAAAAGGAGCACATTATTATTTGGTGGGTGGGATGTCAATTAAAACCTTGTGTGGGACTGTATATGACCAGTATCTTTTCAATAGATCCTATATAGCGCCAGGGTGGGAACAGATGGGTCGATTACAGGCCGTACAGCGCTGTAGTCAGACCCACTCCCATAGTTCAATAGTCAAAGGGTTCAATGGTCCGAGGGTTCAATAGTCCGATGGTTCAAGGGTACGATAATCCGAGGGTGTGACAGTCCGAGGGTTCAATATCCCGAGTGTACATTAGGAGGACGTGGCGACGGGGATTTGCTGATCTCCCCATCTTTGTTAAAAATCACAGTTGGCTTGCAATAGGTCGGGCGTTATATATTACATGTACAAAAAATAAGTAAAATACAGTTTGTTCATGTACATATTATAGGAAAATAAATACGCAGGACATTCCAAGCTTTACATATGTTCTGCGTGCATATAGATCTAACGATAATGGGCTATATGCAATGAGTGATTGACTGTCGTTCAATTCCATATATAATATAAACATATTTACTCAAAATATGGGACAACCCGAGTCTGAAAAAACCTGAATCGTGTGGTCACGCTCCCCAAGAACAAACGAGCATAAGGGTACGTTCATAATATTGAGAAGCTCTTTATCGTTCACTGCTTTTGGGAAACGAAATCATGGACGATTTTTAGCAGGTTCGTTCATTGTAATTTTGACTTGCCTGACAAACATCAAGAACATGTTAATACTTCACCTTCATCTGCGTTGAGCTTTGTTCACTATAATTATACTGGCAGTATAATTACACTGAAATTTAGAAAATTTGTATCACGCTCCTAGCTTCTGAGCTTGTATTAACAAAGTATATGTATTTTTGTATATATATATGTATTATATGTTATCTCAGTTGCTATGGTGAATGGTCTGTAAATAAACAGCATTTGGATAGATATAGTTGACTGTCTAAACAAATCACAAGATTACGACTGTATTTACTCACATGCAATATATCGGTGCAGGTTGATAATTTAACCATGTTCAAGTCAAGCGTCAGATGGACAAGTATGACTTGAATACTTAACGTACGTTCACTTACTTACAAATACTTTACAAACAGATCTTCGTATCGAGGGAAGTAATATGCGAAGATGTGAAAGACAAACTTCTAAACTATATGCACACATGCACCTCAATGTTCATACCACGTAATATTTACATAGTCCGACTGTGTTACAGTAAATCTTGTTTGGTGATTGGTCAACTGCCAAGTGGGTCACCGGCCACACCGGTTCTACTGATACACGCATTATCCGCCATGTATGGCTGATAATTATGGTTCAAACGAACTACATAACGTCAAGAAGTGTACTATTTATGATACAATCGTAAATGAGCCTGAATTTCTATTAAATTTATCGGGGTGTGTACAAGCTATGGTCGCTATCCCACTGAGGAAACATTCCGCTTTGCGAAATTATGTTTTGAATAGTGGATATCACCATTTAACTGAGATATATATAGATTCAATTGAGGGAAGATATGTTCATTTATCAAAACAGCATGGTCTGGTTTGGTGATACCATCGGGTTTGGCGATACCACGTACACGGGGGTGAAGACATCTTCACGTCGACGCAAGGACGCAGTTCGATGGGCTGAGTGGAGAAAGAAGAAGGCAGCTGTTGGTCGGCTGGCTGCCCCTTCCCACTCGGCTGCGATGACTGATGGTCGCCTGCCTACCACCGAGGATGCTGTCGGAAGTACAGCCCGGGAGAGGTCTGAGACGCACAGACCACCCCTCCCCCACTGGAATGCTGACTGACGTGACCAGGCAGCTGCTGCTGCCGTGATGGGAGATGGAAACTTCATTCAACCCGACGACTGGAATAAATCAGCCCGGAGTCACCCATCGCCACCTAATACGACCCTGTGTTACACTATAATATAAGAAATCTATTAAGGAAAAGGCATCAGTAATACAGATGTTCTGGTATGCCGCGACGTCAGCTCTGGCATGCTATACAGACTGTAATACACTAAACCGCTAACATAAACATCGGTTCATTCTGTAAGATCCGTGGGTTATTCGCGATCTATTTTAATCTACAATGGTGCCAACCACTGGCTTGGTACAAATTGCTGGTTTGTTTTGTTTTTAAAAAGAAGAAAAAGTTTATAATCAATTTTCAATTCAGGCTGGACTGATTGCCACAGAAGATTTGTAGAGTGAATTGTCACCTGACCTACGTTCCAGGTTAGCTGGAAACTTTCCAGGTCTCAAGCATCTCATGCACATAACAATCTACCATCTGCTGGTGAGTGACAGTTTTCTTTGAAGCCATTATAGTCCATCGCCACCATGACCAGCAGCACAACAACCACCATCACCACCACCAACAGTACGGGCTCCGTGCCATCGGAGTAGCTGGCATAGGTTATGGCACGATCGGCAGCCCTTGTACAGCAATCAAAGGAGACAATTGCCAGGTGTGAAGAAAGTAAACAACATGAAGCTATCTGTCGGTCTCAACCACCATCAACAACAACATCAACAAATGAAAGACAGAAAAAGAAGTCCACCAAAAAGGAAAAAAATAGATCATTCTTTCACCATTCACCTTTTCATGTTTAATTTATAACCATTACATATCCCATCAAAAATTCCCAAAAGTGGGTTGTAGGGGAGGGGTTCCACCCCTTCCAGATCCTCCCGCGTCCACTCCCAAATCCCTAATAAAGTTCTGGGATAAACACGATGGCAAGTGCTCAAGTGAACGTAAATTATATTTAGAGGAGGACAGTATCTAGTATGTAATGATTATAAGTTCTGCATAACATGAAAGGAGATATCATGCAGCGAATTCATTGGCAATGTTGCAAGAAAGACTGCCGTGCAACCATCAACACCGTGAACGGCATGGTGACATGCCACACTGGCAACGATAACCATGAACCTGACTTCAACCAAGTAGCGGCGGATGCCTTCATTGCAGATCTGAAAAAGCTTATTAAGAGGAGTACTATGCCAGTATCAACTTTATACCAAGAAGAAATAGCAAGTATGTACTAAATAACGTAACGAGTACTAAGCGAAACTCAATTTCGCATTATTGTGGCGACGCTTTTTATATGAATTTTCAGAATGAATTGTATACCATTTAACCATAATTATTGTTTTTCTCCAACAGAACTTCGAGTAGACGAGGCAGACCCTGACATATTAGCGAAAAATGAAAGGTTGCCTATTCCATTTCGGCCAAGCAGTTTGGAAAAAAGAAATGCCACCTGCAACAGCTATGTTAAGAAACTGAAGGAAATTATCAAAAGCCCCGCACACGACGAGCTCTAGCCCTCCCAATGGTACCGGTCGTGATGGTTTATGATGTCTGGTTCGAAGCTCTGGAATATTATCCTGCAAGTAACAACACTGTTCTAGAAGATAATGTCACCCAGTTCACGTAATATATAACATATGTTTTGGGTAGAAGGGAGCCATGGCCGCCAAATGTGGAACCACCACGACACCATTGGTCCATAAATAACAAATCACGTCGAAGGTTGGCACCGAAAACTTCAGATGGTGCTGTCCTGCTCCCACCGAACATCTTCAGCACGATCGAGGAAGCAACCATCATCCAGCTGCGAGCAGGTTGGAAGCTAGGGGCCACGGAAGATGGAAGTATCGAAGGTTGATAATTCAATCGGACACTTCAAGAACAATACTAACTCTCAAACTAATAGTGCGCATGTGACCAATCAATTTAATAATCCTGTGTTCCCATTTTCAGGTGAATCGACGAGTAACGCCCAGTCGTCATAGGATAGCCCGGGTGTGACCGAAATTAAGTGTCTGTCCCTAAATGTGTGCGGGCTCATTTCAAAACTGCATGACCCAGAATTCGTTGAATACATAAATAACTTTGAGATACTCTTTTTTCAGGAATCTAAAACTGATGACATAGATTCAATATTTATAGAAAACTTCCACATTTTAGGGATAAGGAACAGGGCCAAAACATCAAGGACTAAATCGGGAGGTCTCTGTATTGCTGTCAAGGACAGCCTAAAGCAAAAATTTTCTATAATTAACGACAACATCGACGTCGTTTTATGGTGCATATACACAGATGCAGCTGGAAAAACATATGCATTTGGAAACACTTATATTCCGCCAGAGAATTCAAAATTTTATAAAGGATGTGAATTTGATAACCTTCACATCTCAATCCTGGAGAAATATATAAATTATGATCACGTGATGCTCTTAGGCGATTTCAATCGCAGAACCGGTACCCTACATGACACCGCGAAAATCCGCCAATTAATTGCCAAACACCATATCACAAATATTTCAGAAACCAGAGCAACCGATTATATAAGTAATAATAACCACGGGGGTAAACTCATGCATATTTGTGACGAGACGGAGCTTATCATACTCAACGGTCGCATGGGGCCCGAATCAGCTCCAGTCACGTGTAAAGGAATCAGCGTCGTTGACTATGCTATCTGTTCGCCCTCATTTACAAAATGTATCGAGCGAGTAATCATTGACCAATTTAATTATTTATATTCCGACGCGCATTCCGGGGTCATAGTTCATATTGGTTTGAATATGACCGACATTAAACCGCTATCGCGTAAATCGAGTACATGCAAACATAAACAACGTAGTAAAAAACGGACCAATCGGAAACGAATCGCGAAAAAATGGGACAAAGACTTATCCCAACAATTTGTTAATCACATCGACAGGACCGCTTTGAACGACCTGCAAAGTGAACTCAATCAAATGCTTTTCTCCAAAGTACAACAAGATGACCTGGACTCAATAACTGATTCAATCAATAATCTCCTCACTCAACCCATTGATAAACTGATTCATACTTCGTCACACAACACCGCTCGCAGAAACCACAAGCCACAAAAAAGAAAAACGTCACAACCTTGGTTCGCAAACGACTGTCAATCGGCACGGACAAAATACCGTAAAGCTCGTCCCGCATATAAACGCCTACCCAATTCAGAGAATCGAGTTCTTCTGATTAACAGTAGTCGAAATTATAAACACGTACTGCGCACTAGTAGAATACGCCATAATACGAAGCTGAGTAAACACATACATAATTTGCGTGCAAATTCCAGTACAGAATTTTGGAAACTTATTCGCACACTTAACAATCATTGCCCCGATAAGCCATCCCCAGACTGCGAGGAATTCCAAAAGTATTTTGAACAAGAGGAGGGGTTACCAGACCAGCACACAGATTGCGAGATAATTATAGACGGGTCCAATACCATGCCCAATATTATGTCTGACATATCGTGCCCCATTTTAACTTTAACTGTAGACAATACATGCCTAGATGCATGTATCACGATTGACGAACTCGAGAGAGCAGTGAAAAACCTTAAATCGGGGAAATCTCCCGGATATGATTCAATCACAAACGATTTTATAAAATCATCATTTAGTATCATGAAACACATGCTGCTTCAGTATTTTAACCTGATCCTATCTACGGGCATCGTTCCACGCGAATGGACAGTTGGTGTTGTTATACCTATATTCAAACGTAAGGGAGATAGCATGGATCCAAACAGTTACCGAAAAATAACCCTCCTGAGTTGTTTCTCTAAGCTGTTCACCAGCATAATTAATGATCGATTAAAATCTTTTCTCGAGATCAATAGCTTGCAGACAGAAGCACAGGCAGGTTTCAGGAAGGGTTACTCTACAATCGACCATATCTTCTCGTTGTATGCACTCATACATCTCATGAAAGCAAACAAACAAAACTTATATTGCGCCTTCATAGATTTTTCAAAGGCATTTGACTCTGTATGGAGAGTTGGGCTCTGGAGGAAACTTATTGCTTATGGTATCAACGGAAAAACATTAAATGTGATTCAATCACTTTATAAACACCTCAAACTGTGTGTTCGCGTGAACGATGAAGACTCAGGTTTCTTCTTTAGCCATATTGGCTTAAAACAAGGTGACAATTTATCCCCTCTGCTCTACGCTGTGTACGTTAATGACTTGGAAGATTTTCTAAGCGCTAATAACAATTGCGGGATAGCTCTTGATAAGCTCAGTGGAGTGGAAACGGGTATCTATTTAAAGTTGTTCTTGCTCATATATGCCGATGATACTGTATTATTGGCCGACACGCGTGGCGGTCTACAGAGTTCCTTAGATAATTTCTCTGCGTATTGTACACGTTGGAAATTGAATGTGAACATTGCAAAATCAAACGTTGTCGTTTTTGGACGTAAGCCGAAAAATATGAACCAGCTACAAACTTTCACGATTAAAGACCAAATCATTGAACAGGTTGATCATTTTAAATACCTCGGAACGACATTCCACAAAAGAGGAACTTTCGCAATGGAAAGGAATCTAAGATGCCAATCCGCGAAAAAGGCGATGTACGCATTACTCAATAAAGCCCGTTATAATAAGCTCACTATAAAAAGTATCCTGGAGATCTACGAAAAATCGATTGTACCAATCATGACTTATGGAGCGGAGGTGTGGGGCTATGAAAACCTAACATGCTTTGAAAAACTGGAATTATGGTTCTTGAAATTCGCACTTAAACTGAAAAAGTCCACACCGAATGCTTTCATTTATGGGGAACTTGGAATGTGTCCCATAACAGTGAAAATCAAAACCCGTTCCCTCTCGTACTGGGCTAAGCTAATCTCTATGCCGACTAATAGATTACCACTTATGTTGTATTATGTTATGTATTGTTTATATTGTGAAAATGTTTTTAATAATTCATTGATTATTGGTATTCGAGATACCCTTAATTGCCTCGGTATGAGTATTGTCTGGACCAACCAACAAGTTCTAAGCATAAAAAGCTTTAACCGCACAATTTCTGGCAAACTACGCGACGTATACATACAAGAATGGTGGACCACAATATCTAAATCAAGCAAGTACGCATTTTACCGAATTATAAAGCCCAACTTTGAAACAGAGAATTATCTAACCCTAGATTATAACAGATCAGTTAACTATATTATGGCCTTCCGGACAAGAAACCACAAACTCCCTATAGAACATGGTACTTGGACAAATACGGATTACTCAGACCGAATTTGCACACTATGTAATCTTGAAATCGGCGACGAATATCACATGGTAATGAAATGTAGGGAACTTAATGAACTTCGAATAAAATACCTGAAACCCTACTACTACCAGAGACCTAACACTCACAAACTAGCCGCTCTTTTCAACTCCCGAAATCAAAAGACAGTTAAAAATCTATCAGTTTTTATTAAGAAGATCCTAGAAATATTCAGGTCCGCCTGAGGCTTATTACCACCCGCCTGACATATTGAAACAACCGAATACCGTCCAACATTTCTATATTCTATTATTATGCCATATATAATATATACATGTATACCTGTACTGAAATATATTGTATATTATACCCATATATATCTGTAATGTCTAAATTTGACGATCAGAATAAACTAATTGAATTGAGAGATTTTTCGGCACAGGGGGGATCGACGTCTGAGTCAATTGAAAAAAAAATTCGGACACCATCGCCCAATCCCTTGCGAAATTCGACATCATCAATTCCCAGTGACAATTGTGATAAAAACTGTAGTCGGCAACTGTATGATGTTGATGATTATGACACCTACCGCAACACCTATCGGAAACAATAGATGTCGGATGAACAGGACGACCCCATGTGGCCTTAATTTTGATCTATGGTGGCAATCAAATCATTCGTCGTCGTTAAACACGAGAATATTGTGAAACACATTGCGCTAAGCTATGAGAACCGCATAATTAATAAAAAAAATAATCACGACACGAATACCCGTAATCACCTACTGCGAGTGACAAGCACGATTGTCCCACAAACGGACTCGTTGTCAATAATGCGAAAAGGTTTTTGGACCGTCCGAAAAAAATACGACAACAAATAGCCATTCGTAATAATTATCTGTCGTTCAAATGCGAAAGGTGTCTAATGTTATTGCTTTCTGTGCAATATCTGGGATAAAATACGACAAGTGATTTTTTGGGTTGACTTTTTGTACAGTGCCGTCCGCCTCCCCCAAGCTTACCCCATATAGCATTTCTTATACGTTTTGTCTTTGTGGTATATATCTTTAGACATGCTTGTTATTTCGTAAAAGTTAAATTTAAGTATCTAATCCCATTCCCATACCATGCCGCTTTCTGTATCGAAATGCCTGAAAATAAATAACAGAAAATTTTGGGAGTATATGTATATCTGTAAATGAGATCCGACTGCTCGTGTATTAAACAACGATTAACCTATACATTAAATTTTTTTGCGTTGGCATCCAAAAAGCACAATGTATATAATCGTACAATATAAAGTTCCGACACGAAATATTACACTTATTGAACACGTTCGGTACAGCTATTATTTAATTATTATTCCATTTCTATGTGGCTTAACCCTTTACCCAACAGAAGGGCCCTGTGCCAATGCATTCTCTTATATATGCGAGTCGACCATAGGTCGCCTCGCATATATAAGAGAATGCATTGGCTTAACACATTAAAAATTATAAAATTGTTGAAGAATGTAAGAAAAAATGGTAAAAAGTGTTAAAAAAAGTTTTTTTTTAGGCCAATGCATTCTCTTATATATGCGAGGCGACCTATGGTCGACTCGCATATATAAGAGAATGCATTGGCACAGGGCATAACTGTAACTATCACAATGTGGTCAAGGAGCCGGTTCCAATGATATCCATATTTGTATGGTTCTATTGAGACAGACCGAAGATATTTTAGGCTGTTGAAGCTTTATTTGGCCGCTTTTGGCCGGTTTGTTGTGTAAAGGGTTAAGTGAATACATTATTTAATTTGAAATTTGGCTACGGGCAACTTTGCACAATTATTACAGGTAATTCATAGCAGATGATGTTTTGCGCGAACACATGCATGGAGCACTCAGGCTAATTAACGGATGACGAAGCATGTTCTTTAGAAATATGCACGCTCAAATGCAAAATTCACTAGGTAAAACTGTTTTTTTAATACAGAAAATAGGTTGCATGAATTAATTCCATTAAAAATTTATTATAATTCATTAGTCGTTTATATTGTACCCAAATATGACACGAGGATGTTTAGCAGGAAGTTAAACTTACGGGGAATTATATACCGATAGCAGGCTACAGCGCAAATAACATTTTTGAATTTTATCCCGAGTCTAGGTTTTTGCTTGTGGACTAATTCGGGAGATATGGTATACGAGACACTGGTAAGTGCGTATATATATATATATATATATATATATATATATATATATATATATATATATATATATATATATATTTGGATTTATTTGTCAGCCTGGCAAAAAAAAATCAATGACCACCTCTTATAAAGAGCGTCCAATCTTCGCCGACCAAATGTGTTAGGTTATAAAGAGCGTTTTCAGTTAGAATCTTTTGTACTTATTTTTAGTGTAAAACTTATACCTTAATCGTATTTAAATTCGCGCAGTACTATTTTTCACGCACTCATCGGTGTGCGAATTTAACACTGAGCGAAAAATAGTACACTCCTGAGTTTATAGCGAACCACAGGGGAAAGCAGATGTATATGTTGATGAGTTATATACATTACGGAAGGCTGGACTGAATATAGACATGCACTAGACATTTTTTATACGGCTATATATTACATGCGGATGACCAACATAAAAATCATTACTCATAATTATGCAAAGCAACGAATTATGGTAACATCGACGGTGTTGAAATACTTGTAAGAAATATACATGTGCCAGGACGAATGTGCACGAAAGTACGCCCCTGTTATCAACGCTGCATGCAGTGACACCATGACCAAACATATTGAATTAGCTGCCTTGTATGTGGCTGTGGTTTTACTTCTTTCGAGTTTATTCCAATGATCTCTTTAACTATTTCAATTGAGTATTACTGAGAATAAATATTTGGAGCATATAAACACACATCTTGACAACAGATTGATGATGCAGTCATGTTTTACTTGCACGGTGTGAATCCGTAGTTATTGTGTATAATATACTCATGTATTTTCAAGAATGATTAAGAACTGAAACCGTCACCAGATCCAAAATTTTTAGGAAAATATTGTTGTCAGTTTTGAATTCGCGCAGCTAGGTGCGCGAATTCAAAACCAAGCGAAATATAGTACCGCGAATTTAAATAGGAGTAAGGTAGATGTTTTTGTTTATTTTCGAGATGCTGCGAATGGTTGTGATTGGCTGATTGCAGGTACTTTTTTTCAGTTTTCGTATGGTAAAATTGTCGAATAGATCTTGTATGGTATTAAGCAGATAGTATGATAACTAAACAATGATTTGAAAATAATTTTTCGAATGTAGAGAGCGTATAGTGATTAAGCATGTGCCCACTATTTGCAGCTACACGTTACTCTGGATCATAAATGCGTAATTTCACAGAAAGTATATATAGGTCGGGGGTTATAGATTACATGTATATATAATAAGTCAAATACAGTTTGTTCATGTATATAGTATAGGAAACTAAATACGCAGGACACTCCAAGCTTTACATATCATGTTCTGCATGCATATATATCTAACGATAATGGGCTATATGCAATGAGTGATTGACTGTCGTTCAATTCCATATATTATACAGCCAAATAACATAACAATTTTGAATGTAGACTTCATAAAATAACTTCATAATATCGCAAAGGGATATAATACGCAGATTATATCTGGGGATGGCTGGGTTTTGTCATCGTTCTTTATTACCCGAGTCCATACTACACGCGGTCACGGTCCCATACATGGAGAAAACATTAGTACATAAAACGTGATCATGTATGAAGACTAACACTGCCATGTCATATAATCTCACATAATTGGTAGACCAAATCCAATACATTATTACCTCTCGAATACAATGTATACGTGCAGATGTTACACAAATAATCGTCAAATATGCTCCAGATTCGCGCTCGGATGGGTTCATTTAAAAACAAAAAAATCCTGGGGAGGTCATTCGGACCCCCACCTGTGGGAAAGGGATGCCCTCTCCTGCACCTTCACACGCGCCGCGGTCGGAGCTTTTCAGCTCGGTCCTGTGCCCCTCAAGTTAATATTCGAACCCGCCTTTTAAAAATGCTGGCTACGCCCATGCACTTACCAGCCATGTCCAGGTACCAAGTGCGACTATACACTTGCATGCACATGGTATGCGCCGACCAATCGTTTGGTTAACCAATAATGCTATATATTATGTAATAACATGCAATAGAGCAGCTAATGTATGTACATATACTTAAATTAGGGCAAAAAATAGAATCGTTGGATCCAAACCTGGTTCGATAATTTTTAACTAATGATACGCTTTATAAGGTTTCTTAATAATAGCGATAATTCTCTTTATTGATTCCGCTAAAAAAAATTCAGATTTGACTTGGATCTTGGGATTATCACAAATTTTAGCAAGTTTTATAACATTTGGGTGCGTCCAGTGGTAACTCACAACATTTATTTGGATCTACTTCGAATATCTTTGAACCGTGCATCGCGCGGGGCTCACAGTCATATAGTTTGTGTTACATAACGGACATGCTCTTTCATGTGCGGGACACCCGCCCAATACCGGTTTATATTGGAAGGTGGTGATTTCTTGTTCGGAATTTGAATAACCGGATAGTTACAATATATATTGACAAATCAATCCTCATTTCGATTTCTATATCTAGTATTATCTACATCTGGTATGCACATGATAACGGGTGTGTTGTCCTTTCCAGGGTGTATAACTTCTCGAGTAATTATATGGATTATATTACAAAATGTTCAATACTATAAAGTTATTATACAAAAGTGTTTATAGTATGTGTTTTTCTTGTACGAGTCCAGGTTGTGGTGAAAAGTCATATTGGACGAGACACGTTAGTTGTATAATGACATTTTTATTATCCATCTGTATGTTTATCCAAATTTTAGGAATAAAACTTTTGTGGTTATTTTTGGTATTTGTCGGCACTTAATTCTCTACAAAAGCCTGTATATTGATCATCAGAAAGCATGATTTGGAAAAGTAAACGCGTAAGTGAGAAACAAACGTCTGCTAAAATACATCAGTGTTGCGCGCGCATCACAATTTCACCGATTCATTTCGCAATGGAGTTAATTCGTGACGTCACGGAGTCCCAATAAAAAAGTTATATTGTACAGTCGGGAGTCCAATATGACTTTCGGGAGTCCAATATAACTTCTTCCAGGACTATCACGTGGTGGCTTTTGTTCAATCGGAAATGGTGTTAGTTAAGGGATGGATAATAATAAAAGACCAAGGCTGGGGATCGCGGAAACACTCCCCGGAAGCAAAATATGACATAGATAAGCGTAACTAGCAATCACTGGCACTGCTCACGCTGCCATAGGCCAATGGTAATTGTTTTGTTTTGTTTTTTTCGAAAATGGCAAAAAAAATACAAAAAATTGGCCACAGTTTTTTTTTAACTCAAACTCGGAAATATAATTCAAACACCAAAATTGATTTTGTAAAGGGAGCGACATGAGAATTAAGTTTACAGAATGATCATCTGCTAATTGAATATGTGATATAGCTTAATGGGCAACAACATGAACTCATGGCAGTGCAGTTTCAAATAATGGTCCAAATATAATACCACAGTAATGAGGATTAACACTTATGAATCATTTGTATGTCGTAAGCCTGAATGGTATAGATGGTGGGTTGTGGGATATTGTCAAGTAACACTGGTGGGATTAAAAAAAAAGTCTACCACGGTATTTGAAATTATGGACATAATTATTAGAATGTTACATGCAGGTGTTAAATAAAACAAAAATATTCATTAATTGTGAGACCAGAAAATGAGTGATGTGAAGCACTCCGGTAGCTAGGGTGATGAAATAGAAATTAGGAATAATCTTGCTCAATGTTAGTTATTTATCACGAATATTAATCCAAATTGACGATACACACCATCATTCTTATATATTAAATAAATACAATGTCTCTCGATGGCGAAATGATTTGTGTTAGATTATCGCCGATAATTGCGTCCCGAACCGAGATGTAAATATTTACAATTGGGCGTAGTTCAGACGATGTTTTCCATGCAGTGGTATGGTCGATATCTTTGGAATTTTCGGCGATGTTACATTCCCAAAGTTGGCACAGCGCATGAGTAATAACTTACCAATTTCATGCAGCCGAACACGTCTTTAATTTGACCAAAGTTTTTTTTAATTTGTCCAAAAAAAAAAATCAGAATTGGTCAATAATATTTTCGACCCAGCGTGAACACCGTTTGCAATACTATAGAACAGAAATCTCTATTTACAATATTATGAAATTACCGAGGAACGTTATCCGCAACCCAAATTACGGCTATTAGGAATCTTTGGTACAGTGCCCTGGGGTGACGTGCAATTATGAAACCAACAAAAGGCAAACACAGAAAAGTTTACCCATGTTAGAACTGATCAAGAGGAGTAACTGTAACGAAATGTTTTGCAGATTACAGTTAGCAGCAGAAACAAGAGTTAGTGGTCTTCTGTTGTCGATCACATTATTTCGCCCAATTTGGGCGGTTCTATGATGGCTGTTTCTCATCTGACGTGTGTGTCAGGATAGAGGAGGTGGAGGATTTGTGTAAATGTTAGCCCAAACTACATTTCCAAGTAACGATGGTTTGTTGTTTATTTTGAGGAATCATACCACATCAGATGAATTCAGCCCAAATATGTTAATAGTTGTCGTGTAACACATTTGCAGTAGGTTATCGTTATTTGGTATTTGCGGATGTCGTTTAACATGGGGAAAATAGACTACTACGTTTGAACGGCATGTGCATTTGTCGTTTTTTAATTATAACAACATGATAATCAATAACAGAGGCAGTCTCTGTCAAATACAGTTGCTCTATTTGCGATACTAATTGGGGAACTTTCTAAATTAAATTACGCGTAATTCAGCGTAAACGGATACCTGCTGCAAATTATAGAAGGTGCCGGAATAGGCCTACTCGCCCCAGGGCTAACTCGCCCCAGTCGACGTGTGCCAGTTCGGGACACACTATAAAATGTATACCGAGGCCGGCTCGGAATAAAAGGTGTATACGGGGTGTTATATGGCGTTTGGGCCGTTGTTTCTCAATGAATATTATTGAAATTTGGTGTACATATGTCCGGGCTGAGACATGAAATACAATAACGTTTGAATTGTTTTTAAATTTACAATTTTTTTGATTTTATTCAACGTTTTCGTTCTGAAACACACTATACGCGTCATGTCGATATCTAGTATTACTTAGAAATTTCAGCTTTCCAGATTCATAATCGCTCCATTGATTGTAACAGATGAAATTATCCCCCTCTTCGGATAGAGTGTCACTGAAACTTTATTTTGTTATACTGCCTGTAGTCACTGATTATATGTGGAAATAATCTGTAATAAGATGTAGCACTGTTTTATTTTATATTTACATGTAGTGCTGTTTTTATACAACAATTCCACCCAGGCTTCTCAACGGTACGCAGTACCGGTACCGCGTACTCGGGCATTTTTTGCGGTAACGGTACTGGTGTGCAGATCCGCCGGTACTCGGTACTGTGGTTGCATGTATGCACGTTCGTAGATCAGCAGGCTGTTTGGCAAAATACAGTAGTATCAAGTTTCGATCTTTAAACTACACGCGATGCACATCGTTCGTGATTGTATTCATGGCGCGGTCGGTCGGTCGGACACGGAAGAGTGGTTCATGGTTTTTATGTGTCTATTATAACTCTTCAATGGTTGGATTCAAATTCTTTGAAAGCACGGCCTTGTGATATTGTTTTAATCTTCAAAGATTATTTTGTGTTGGGAACTTGTGATTGCAACTTATGATTTTGCCTTTATTTTTGCCCAGTTGTGGCAATTATACACTAAACCCAGTTACAATTTCTTATCATTTATTCACCAACGACCCCACCCACAAGTATGGCCCACACGTTTTGATTAATCACATATATACACACGTACCCGTTCACATGTCGTATCAGTTTGCATATATAAGGTAGACCATTCTCCAGTTATATAATAAAATCGGGAACGAATAACCAGGAACCGTGCACAATGTACATGTAATTTGCTGAATAGACATGATAGTTCATATTTGGTATAGGAACTCGTGGAGAGAAATTGTTGCCTAACTTGACTCATTATTGTTTGGATTTAAAATGGCCGACCGCGCGACTTTGCAAATACATTTATTCTGATTGAATATTGTGAAGTGAAAACCACCGACGTGTGTCGCGTTACTTTATATCAGTTTATCACACACAGAAGAACAATAAGTTAAAACCACAAAACGTGTGCAACAAATAGTTCCATTTTGGTTGATTGAATTGTCTATGTTGTCATTTGCGCATCACTAAACTCTACGGGAAAGTTTGTTAGTAACTTCCAAAATGGTATCTAATATCCCGAAATAGTTTCTTTATTCTGATATCAAATTATCATTAGTTCAAGTTAATAATAGAGATCGTGGCTTTTGATTTTCAGCACTGTATTACCTCCAGATATACCTAGAACTATAAAATGGCTTGCCAGTACCGGTACCGGAACCGCGGTACTAGCAAATTATCGATACCGGTACCGGCATGTGTGGTACCGGCGGTACTTTGAGAAGCCCGATTCTACCTAGATCATCATGTGATCGACCATACATGGGGTGTGATGACCTGGTTGAATTAAGAGCGGTTTGGTGGATCACTTCTGTCTTCGAGCTAGATTATACTTATGCTATCTAATGGCATGTTTCTAACGTGGAGGGGTAGCTATTCTTGAGACCCCACTACTCTTCAATTTACACCAAGTTCTCAGCTGTCATGTTCGGATATTAGAACCCATAGCCATAATATATGGTTTATTTTGTGTATACTAGTATAATATAGTTATTTTCAGTACCTTTAATTACCGGTAGTGTGGATAACAATGCATATGTATATTGATTCAACGGATTCAGTGGTTTTGTTCATTAGTCTATCAAATTTGCGGAGAAAACATGGCCACCATCAGTACACCCTGCTAAATTTCAAATTTGAATCAATTGGCGCACCCTGCAGCCAGCATTTATTGGAGAACTGTTTCTCATGTGGATATTTTGGGTCACCACTTGATGGGAGCCATATTTTTTTCTCAAAATTTCCTTGTGAAAACATCACTGCCAGGGCCCTATACAATGGACCATAATAATTGTAATCATAATGTTATGGGAGGTACACAGGAGGCGTCAAGTGCAATAGACCACTGTATTGTAATAGTGTAGATTATACCCGTGTGCTCGTGGGCGCATTACCGATGGGTGATTGTGTTTGATTAGAATGGAATTCAAACTGCGGCAATCAAGCGGTTGTCTCGTGGAAAACAACCTAAAGTCTGTATTGGAGTATTGACCAATTATGACATTCGTGCAGGGACGTTGTTAGAGGGTCTCCTTTGGGGGTACACAGCTTGGAGTTTAAACCTGTACCTGAGACCCTCTAGCTACGTATCGTGTACATATTATCAATATAATACTCCAGCGATTCTGAATGACAACCCAACTATAAATTGAAATACATCGTTGTTGGAACAGACGATAACCAAGGACGAAATATAACACAATGCATGAACGGTTGCGGTGTACTCACTGAGCGATTATTTAAAGGATACCGATTAGCACTAATCAAATTGAACACGGGTCACCCATGCACAAGCGATAAATATCAATGAGTGTCTCCGAGGATCATTTTTTTTCATTGGTCAATCAAGTCACATGTGGAAAACCTATTATTTTATTGGTCACCATGCATGTGAAAGCGGCATTACAAGAAGTCGCCTATACATTGTTGATACTTTTGCGCGTTTGCTTGATTAGCGAAAAAAGTTTGTATTCACAGTGCGTGACATAATTAGTAGTGAACAATTAGACATGAGCGATAAGCGTTAAAGGCACGGTTGGCCTTAATTGTCAAAAATATTCATATTTTTCCAAACACCGTAAACAGAAAAACATTAAAACGCATACAGTTTCGTTCATATATACCATGACCATCGCGTACATAGCATGCTATCATAAAGACCTACTATATTCTACTATATTTTACCTAAGCAAGAGCCTGATTGTGTTACAGAAGACAGCACAATGCTACTGGCTGATCACACACAAATGGCATAAACGCTCTTTATTCGTCCCATATCAGGAATTCACCAACAAGAACGCTCTTTATGTTTACTATCATAATATAAACAAACACAAGAAAAGTAACTTTTTATGCTTTTGTTTACATAACAATGGTCAAACATATGACAATAACATACTGTTTATGTGATATTTCTTATTTGTATACGGACAAAGTCTGTCTAAATTTTGATGTTCTTTCTGTTTGTGGCGGTATTTGACGGGTGGAAATATTTTCACATGATACCCACCGCCAAGGCCAACCGTACCTTTAAGGTAGTGGCCAATATGAGCTGTGTTATGAGCTGTGATCAGTAACACGGTGATAGTGGAGTATCATTCTAGCCTTAGTCTTCGCCGGACTTAGATCGTAAACTTATAATCACAGAGATGATAGATAATTCAAATTCAGTGTACAGATATATGTGTAAACGAATAGATTATGTTATAACATGAAATATACGAAAGTTACACGGCTATCGACTCTGCATGTTAACTTGTTAAGTCATAACAATATGTATTTATACTCATTGCATAGGATATTATTTGTACAGATGAATTTCCGAACATTTGAGCTGCGGCTTTGATTGGGTTTCGGAAAACAGGTTTCCTCCTATATAAAAGGAGGTTTTTCCTGACCGTCGTCGCAGACCAGGTAGATTGTAAAATTGTACTCCATGTGACATGTGCCCACTGGTATGCAGTTTTCATGTTTCCAATAAACGCCAGCTCGGTAACGGTGCGGCTCGTTTGCAACGAGTGTTGTTTTTGATTATGTGAGAATTGGGAATACTAGAACAAGAGTGGAGGTATATGGTAATCGACACCTTTTGTGTGCCCCACAGAAGCTTGTGATTACAATAATTGTGTTCTATAGTATAGGGCCCAGCTGTGATCTTGAGTTTTACTATTTTTCTGGCTAAATAATTTAGTTGATCCTACAGACGACATCCCTTGTCCGATCGTCACCAGATTCCACAATGATCTTCTGGATAACCAGGATGAGAGTAATCGTTAAATTTCGCTAAAAACATGACCACAGACAGCAATTTTGTATCTTACTCTTTGTATGACTGAATTCTTTACCACCTCTACAGACCACATCCCTCATCTGATAGTCACCAAACTTCATAATGATCTTCGGGGTGACCACTAGATGGGAGCTATCGAATGCTTTGAATTTCTTTGGAAAACATGGTCGCCAGCAGCCATCTTCTATTTTGGTTTTTATATACATGTATATCTCTTCGTGCGGATAGCCAGTATTACTTGGGTAGTTCAACTTTCCAAATTCCTGTCATCATTTGAAATATAAAAATTTACCTGATACATGTAGTCCAATGAAAATTAACAAGCGTCCATAAATTAAATTTACCTATGATCCTATTATTCCTCACAATCACATGCACCCTTCAAAATTTTGTTTCGTCGTATCTAATTTTTAATGACCCTTATGGTAATATTGATATAGATACATTTGTCAAACATTTCTTTGTACGATATACAGGTATAAAGTTTGTAACTAAATCTAGAAATATATAATACTAGCAGGTTAGCCCGCCACTGGCGGCATTCGTCCCATGGCTTTGTTCGAAAAAGCAAGTGCAACAGGTTCCGAGACACTTGTGCTGCATTTGCAGCAAATTTCGGCAATAGTCAGAAACATGACAATTTTAATTTAATTTTTTGTTTTTCAATGAGTTAATTATTTTGTTTTTCAATGAGTTAATTGTGCTTTTTTAATTTTTTAATTTAATTTTTTGTTTTTAAATTTTACCCGATTTGTTTTGGTTTTTCAAGGAGTTAATTGTGCCTTTTTAATTTTGTTTTTCAATTTTACCCGATTTTTTTTGGTTTTTCAATGAACCCGTCCATGACACTTCCCGTATTTAGCAAGTTTGAGCTCAATCGGTTCGAGTCTATAAAGGACACACACATATATATGACACTTCCCGTAGGTAGCAAGTTTGAGCTCAATCGGTATTCCTTGGAATTTCCCAGTCACCAACGCGGCGTAATTTTGGTACATATATAGAGACCAATTGTCCATCGGCTGTCATGTGTAGTAAAGATGTCTTATAAGCCGACATTGCCGTGGGGATGCCCGTTCCTACACGCGTTTTCGATTCTATGAAGTACCCACATATATACACACATACATATATATATCTATATTTGCGAATGTCTGTCTGTCTGTCTGTCTGTCTGTCTGTGTTCTATAGAAATTTACAGGGGACCATCTAGATGATGCCAAAGGGGTCTACTAGGGGTAGCTTTTTACGAGAAAGATAATGGTCGGGGTTAGAATTTTCTAAAGTGACGCCGTTATTGTCAGGGGCAGAAAAGGGGAGGGGCAGAAAAAAAATTTGTCGCCGATTGCCACCAAACTTATATATAATTATTCTCATAATATGAGGAATCTAATGGCGTGGTTTAAATATGGTAAAAGTCGCGCCGTTCGCGTCAGGGGTGCCCGGAAGGGGGGTAGGCAGATTTTTTTACTGTCGCCGATTGCCACGAAACTTACATAATAATCATCCCCATGATATGAAGAATCCAACGTTGTGGTTTAAATATGTCAAAAGTGGCGTCATTTGAGTCAGGGATGAACGGAAGGGGAGAGGGGCACCAAAATTGATAAAACTAATTTTAGCGCCGATTTCCACCAAATTGATATATATTCTTCTTCATGATACAATGAATCTAATTGTGCGATTTAACAACGCCAAATTGTTGTTTTTGGATGAGATATTGGGAGGGGTGGGCACTAAATTTGATAATAAGTCGCCGATTGCCACCACACTTATACAAAATCATCCCCATGGTATGAGGAGTCTAATTGTATGGCTTTTATCTGTAAAATGTGGCCTCATTCGAGTCAGGGTTGCATTGAAAGGGACAGGGGCACCAAAATTGATGCAAAAATATTTTTAGCGCCAATTTCCACCAAATTGATACACGTTCTTATCCTTCTTATCCATGATACGATGAATCTAATCGTGATTTAAAGACGCCATAGTGGTGCTGTTTGTGTGAGAGATGGAGAGGGGATGGATTGTCACCAAATTTTATAAAAAAAATTGTTTAGTTGCCGATTATCACTAAACTTATAAACAATCATCTCCATGATATCAGGAGTGTAATCGTGTGGTTTAAGGATGTCACAAGTTGGGCATTCGAGTCAGTGGTATATAGAGATGAGAGGGACACAACAAATTATATTTATATGTTTAGTGCCGATTTCCACCAGATTGATACATCTTCTTCTCCGTGATACGAGGAATCTTATCGTGTGACTTAGATACACCAAATTGGTGCCCTATGGGTGAGAGATATGGGTACCTTAAATTTGATACGAATTTGTATACCCGCCAATTTTCACCAATTTCATATATATGCATCTCTGATCGCTAATGAGTCTTAGGGGGTGTTTATACATTACCCGGCGAAGATCGCATTCGCTTTAGCCGGCAGCGATAACAATAGAGTGTTTATACTTCGCCGGATAAGAATTACGGCTATCCGGATACTCAGCTATACGGTTTTCAACTTTTGGATAAAATGATTTAGTACAAGCACCTGATTGTCGTATGGATTCTAATTCGCTCTGCGGTTAAGTTAGATGTTTATCTGGGGTCATGCCGTCATGGGTGATTTCCTTTCAACAATTAACTCGAACAATATTATTGTGCAATCGCTGATAGACCAGCCCGCTTTTCACCTGTGTATATATTGGTCAGTGTGCCAGTTTGATTGTCTCTAATCAGCTGTCAGGTCGGTGGTCACGCACCTTGGTTATAAGCTATTATTATAAATACTAACCGATGATGGTACACGTACTCTGCATGTGCATGGTACATTTGTTGCGCATTCGAGGGAATTAATTCATGTACATGTATGTCCATATATATATATGGAAGAAATGGGATGGCACGTTTCTGTGGATTCAAACTTAATGGACAATTAGTTCAATAATCTAAATCTGAGTGCGCCGTGGACATATTTACACAGGGACGGGTCTAGAGGGCCCGATTTGGAGGTGTGGGACTGTTCATCTTTGGAATTTATCGACCGACCGTGGTTATGGCCAGGTGTGAGAATTTTTTTTAATCTGAACCCTGAAAATTGCAAAATCCTAGCATCCAGCCTTAAGATTTCCAATTATTGGACATTTTCCAAACTTGACGCACCTCTAATAAGGTTGGATCATTTCCAACTGATGGTCATTTCAGTCCAACAATTTGGTAAAAAAATAAGCAAATGTTGCCTAAAGAAATCACCAATAACAAATTGTTGAAAATAAAACTACGAGAACAATTTCAACATATTGCTGATGTCAAATGTCCAACTATTGCCGTGTCAGGTATGAAATTTCCAGCTTTTGAATATTTTGATTAAAGTTGTGATGAGACCCCCCATCGCCACGGCCCTATATACATGGACATGGTGAACGCCCGAGTAAAATTAAAAACATATTTTATTGTATAATGTGCAAACGGAAAATGTGTCACATTTGATTCGCGATGTTGAAACTTATATATAAATATAAAATCCAATCCGAATGATTAGACACCAATTTGTAGATGTATGCGACGAAATGATCTCAAAACTGACAATGGCCATGCTTTTGGTGCGACACTCACTTCACAGGCTGTATGTGAACCCAAACAAACCATTAACAATGTTTTTTAAATATCTATAAAATTACCAATAGCAATACCTGAAAGTTTGAGTTGGATATTAATAATTTCGGCATTTCCATTTCTAAAAAGTTTCATTTCACTATAATGCCCAGCCATATCTCTAACAGGAAGCGGCTAGATGTTTACAGGTGTACAGCAATATCATATTGCAGTTCAGTGAGAACTAAAACGAAAAATATTAACAAGTAAAGGAGACACATGAATATATGCGTATCTTCGCCGGCGATGTGTAAACACTCTGCCCAACCTTCGCCGGCTAACGGGTTCGCCGGGTAACGGCTTCACCGGCTATGTGTAAACGTCACCTTAGTGTGTGTAGCTTGAGTCCGAAATAGGGACGGGAGGGTCACCAAAACTGATACAAAATATTTTTAGTACCAATTACCATCAAATTCAGACACGTTCTTCTCAAATGATACAAGAAATAAAATCGTGCTGTCTGTCTGTCTTTTTGTCTGTCTGTGTGCGTTCTATATATAACTTCACGCGGTACAATCGAGATGGCACCAAGGCGTTCTAAGAGGGGTAACTTTTTACAAGGAAGATAATGGTGCGGGTTGAAATTTTTCTAAAATGAAGCTGTTGGTGGGAGGGGACATTTTAAAAATATGGTGAAATAGTTTTGTCGCTGATTTCCACCAAACGAATACATAATCACTTTCGCAATATGGCGTTAAATCACATTTGGTGTCGTTTGCGTCACGGATGGCGAGCGGATATGCACTATCATTATAAGTTATATGCAGTCACTAGGCCATCTCCATATCATTTTAAGTAGTTGGCCGTTCACATTTCACAATTCCGACATATGGTGACCCACATAAGTCACTTGAACAATTATATCTTCTTAACAGTCATATTTATATGGGAATGGCAATCAAGGCATTCACACAATGAGCTAGCAAAAGAGATAACTAGAAGAAGCATTAAACGTATATTTATCATTCTATTGAAGAGATACATATATTCGTGCAAACTGAGAGACCTCAAACCGTCAGAGGATTGCATATATATAATAACAAAATTGAGTCTGTTCCATTCAATACAGTTTCCACAAAAAGTTACAATTTGTCAAGAGATATGGAGGACTGTTCAAAAATAGTGGTAACAGTGTTCATGCAGTCAAATATAGTTTCTTCTGATATACAAGAAAATGCAGTTAATAACACAAGACTTTTCAGGATCCTACCAATACTGACATCTGACAAGGGTTTTAGAACAGACTCACCGACTGACATAAACAACTCAAAATCTCGCTCTGTGCCTGGCACATGTAGCTGATATATGTGCGCAGCAACATTTCGTTTAAACTAAGAATATTTAATCAATATATAGCACCTGGAAATTTCTTTGAAACATCTGTATCTTCATGGAGATATGATAGCCAGGTGTCCTCGAGATCTTAGTCCAACCCACTAGATTGATTGATACATCTCAATATGTAAAACCAAATTATCATCTTTTATCGAATTAATGTGTTTATGATGTTCATGTATCATATTATAACGTCTAATGTATACGCAGTTGTAAATAAATAAATACTTCATTATTGGTGGAACGGATTAATCGCGATAAACACAATGACAATTGACAAGGTGAGCCACTACTTATATTCCATGACTGTAATAACCATATTTTGTGATTCTATTTGAATATACAATTTATGAGAAAACGTATAACACTTTAAGCAAGAGCATTCTCTATTCCCAACAAATATCCACAGCATACATTAACCTGGGCAACGCCGGGTAACCCTGCTAGTATATATATATATATATATATATATATATATATATATATATATATATATATATACGGAAGTCTCAAATTATATAGTAGATTGGCAGATTCCAGTAGCTTTATAACGGTATATCTGGGGAGAAATCTGATGCTATATTCGTGATTATCTGGGATGATTTCGGTATATATACTGTAAAAACAAAGCGCGCCATCCGTGCTCGCAGGGAATAAATTTCGAGCGATAACGTTTGCGTAAATACGAAATTGTGAGTGTTGGTTTGTAACCGGGATTTCTGAGAAGCATTATGCCTATAACTACCCCCCCCCCCCCCACTAAGCCCTGACCTAAGTGTCATACATACTAACAATGATGTTGTGAGAGCTCCAATAAATCTCCCCGCATATATAGGCAAGCACTCAATGTTCCCGTATAACTCTGCAGATGCCAATAACGTTGAATGGGAAACAGACGCTCTTTATAGAGATGCGTCAAAAACAAACGCTCATTAAATAATCAATTGATTAACCCACGCCGTGCTTTTGCGGTGATTTGAGATTGGAGAACGGGTGCTCTGAGATTCTCTAAACCGCGACCACGGTCGAGTCGGTGGTATTTTACACTTACATAGGAAGTTTGAGCTCAATCTGTACACGCGTTTTGGATTCTATGAAGTACCCACACACATATATACATATATACATATATATATACGAAGTCTAAAAATATATAGTATAGACTAGCTGATGTAATCGACTTCGTTCGGGCTATTTAGGGATTTCTTTATGATCGCCTTCATCTGGGCAGTACCCGGTATATACAGCATCTGGACAAACTATATTTCAATTGGTCCAGAAACATGCCTATATCAGCACGTTCGATGACATGGTCGCACGTGACATTGGACCCGTCCATATCATATTGCTCCCGGGATCGAAGTAGTCCTACACACAAATTTTAGTCGGTCAACGTTCAGAAACATGCATATGAGCGACGTCTGGTTGACACGTTAAATTCCAAATCCGAGTCGGATCGGTCGAGCAGTGTTCGAGTCTATAGCACACATACATACATGCATTCATACACACATACAGACAGATATTCCAAAATGTGTAATCGATAGCTACAAGAATTCTATGATAAATAGTTCACGGGCGACCTGATGCATGCATCGTAGTTTTCTTGTACATTACTGGTGTCGCCCGCTGTCGAGGGAGAAATTGAGATTTGTCACTTGCTCGAGAACGGAATGTCTCCACCAAAAAATGGCAAGAGAATTCAACAAAGAAATTCTCTGGATATATCTGGTGAAAAATCTTGAGTTTCTCATATCACCATTTTCATTGTAGAAAGAATATGAGCAATTATGAAGAGACAACAAAAACAATGGATTTTAATACATTTGGGAGGTTGGAAATATTTTTTTTATTTTTTGTCCCTTTCGATATCAATAACTGCTAGATTAATTAATAATTTCACACAAATCTCCAATCACCAAATAGCTTAGTGTCATGGCTCTATGAGAGGTGGCTTCATTTGTAACAAAATTTTGAGTTGGATTTTTAA
The DNA here is from genome assembly GCA_032622095.1 of Siphonodentalium dalli. Lineage (NCBI taxonomy): Eukaryota > Metazoa > Mollusca > Scaphopoda > Gadilida > Siphonodentaliidae > Siphonodentalium > Siphonodentalium dalli. The sequence goes on along the minus strand of CP136067.1, from coordinate 144,871,280 downwards.
TTGCATAATATAGCATCGCACCCCCATATATTATAATGAGAAATAAACTTGAATTAGGCCACAGTGTTAAGAGATATGGTGATCAGCTTTTTCTTGGTTATGAGCCGATGACCCACAACTCATATAAGCCCAATTTTTCATGATCAACAGGCATGGCATGATAATTCTCAAATATTGAAAATTAGTTATGGAATGAAAATAGTCATTAAATTTCATAAATCAAGAATAATTAAGTCTCCTCTCGTGATCTTGAGATATGGTATCATGGAAAAATTAACTGCACTTTTGAAAAAAAATTATTTTACAGAAGTTCTTGATACATGAAAACAGTGAAATTTTAATTATTTTTAATGCCATAACAGTCAAGTAATTGAAGTTATAATATCCAATGGGTCGATGGTTCTTATTTTAATGTGTCACAATAATCGCTTGTACCAAATTTCACAAAGAAATTCCTGGCAGATGTTTTAGAAAATTCATTTCGAAATACCAGGAAATTTTGGCAAAACGCGCGTCTGACCGTAACAAACTTCCTCTTTTGAAAGTCAATATTCGGCCATAAAAATCTCATATTATGTTCATGGGTCCGATTTAAAGGGATACTGTACCCAAATGTTGCTGTCGGTTTCTTTAGTCTCTGAATTGTAGAATAAGGTAACCAGATTTCCATTATTTGAAAGTCTGTTGTATACGAAGTAATGTTACGGATGGCAGATTAGCCGGAATGCGAAAATACTAATTGTCGCTGTCGAGTAATTTTTGAACAGTTTTCAATCAAATGTATCAAATAAATGTTATATTATATGAATACTAGTCCCGGGTACTCATTAAGTCATTAAAACATTGTATAGTCACTAGTCATTGAGTGGCTTGAGTTTATCCCAGTATCACCATAATTTTTTACACGATCATGTGTACCACGCTTTGCCCAATCCACTATCCGATAATTATTATTGATTACGTCTTGTATACGGAAATTCGTAATTTAATTTATGAATCCAGCCATAAATTAAATTTATATCAAATTATTAACTTTGATTTTAAGGTAACTTATTAACCTGAACGTTTACAGAATACATCTTCGACTCTTATTACTTAGTTTCCTATATATTATCGATATTATATCGTTGTTATCACCGGGAATTTATTGAAAATGGCGCACAGTACCCCTTTAAATATTATCTTGTATAAAACGTGCATATGGTGGTATTATTGTGTCAAATCGGACAGAATGGCTACGGACACACGTACAACAGTAGCTATGGTAGAGTAGGTGTGACAATTTATTATGGTGAAGTTTGGTGACAATTGGTCGTCATATTTCTGTGCCATTGCTAGCCATGTTGCCTGCTGAGTTTCCGCACAATGAGTCGACTTGACCAATTAAAGATACGAGCGGCGTTGGTGGTGGGTATGCTGTTAAAATATTCACCTCCGTCAAAAACCGCTATAAACAGTAAGAATAGTAAAATATAGACATGCTTTGTTCTTATATCAATCAGAAATATGGCATAATCAGTATGTTATTGTCAATTTTTTTCCGTTGTTATGTAAACAAAAGCAAAAAAACGTTACGTTACCTGACCTTTGTTTAGATCCGGATATGGTAAACACAAAGAGCGTTATTTGTTACTGTTTTCCTGATATGGAAATAATAAAGAGCGTTTATATCATTTGTGTGTGATTAACCAATATAATTGCGCTGTGTTATGTAAACAGAAGCACAACTTCTGTAACATACGATCAGGCTCTTGTTTACGTACACCATCGTACGTCTTGACGACAATATACTATTTACGCGCTGATTATGTTTGGCATATGAACAAAACTATAAATGTTTTAATACTTCTGTTGATGGTGATTTGAACAAATATGAATATTTCTGCAACGAACGCTGCCCGTGTCTTTAACCCATTTATTGCGTTTCACAACGTATATACCCACGAACAAAGCTTCGGTTATAAACGCCTATAATATTAATGCGTGAACTTTGAACCATCGCGAAATTTTAGATGGGGATTAAAGAAGATTGTCTCGTCGAACAAATTTCACTTATATGTAGATGGGGACTAGGATATTAACTTGATGTACATATCACTATCCCCCGTGGATATATAATAGCTGATCAACTGGAGCGCATACAGGTAACACATGTACATGGCCCGTAAATAGAAATCGAGGCGTGTATGTTATCAACTCGGATCACGTATGGTATAATGCTGTTTACAAGAATTCCCGGTGATTCGTGCATGCATGACGTTCATATTTTCATATGCAATCCATTATGGGGTGCAACAATAACATGTTTGTTAACTGAAACGCTTTTCCAACACGCCGTCAATGGGTGAAAAACACAACAACGTTGATCATATCCAAGGTGACAGCGAATCAGAGTGAATTATATTAAACTTATATAGCATGCGAGACAATGCAAAACCTGGCGACATTTTATATAGGCAGTGCTCAACATGTTTGGAGATAATTGTACATATTAATTTCTAACAGTGACAATTGACCAAAATAGGTCGCTTAATGCGGTAGAAAAATCCAGACAAACGGACAGACAGATTCCACTCTTTTATACATAGATATGAAAGAATGTTGTACTCTCTCACATGTCAATCCATTCTCAACGACTGTGCCATTTCCGATTTGCTGGGGAAATAACCTCTTCCATAAATAGAAACCATATCTGCCGGTCTATTTCAATCACGTGATTGACCATGTGCATACTACCGGTATATTGCCAATTTACACAAATGAATGCATGATCAAGTCTGGTATTGACATGCCGTGAATACAGTCTGCTCCATTCACATATATGTAACCCGCCATATCAAATCCAGTCGTAAGTCGGGATTTTTTTTACCCTGTGCCAATGCATTCTCTTATATATGCGAGTCGACCATAGGTCGCCTCGCATATATAAGAGAATGCATTGACCTAACAATTTTTTATCATTTTTTTTAAATAAATGTTTCGGACAATTTTTAGGACATAAAATAAAAAAACATCAATTACCCTGCAGGGAACCCCACACATATATAGAAGCATATAGAAGAGTGTTGTCTGCTCATGTTTGTCTGGGGCTCTGTATGGGTGAAATTATAAAATTGTTAAAGAATACAAGAAAAAATTATTAAAATTGTAAAAAAATTGTTAGGCCAATGCATTCTCTTATATATGCGAGGCGACCTATGGTCGACTCGCATATATAAGAGAATGCATTGGCACAGGGTAAAAAAATCCCGACTTACGACTGCATTTGATATGGCGGGTCACATATGCGTCAACGAGTCAAGGCCATCGCCTTATTTCTAGGCCCGTATATTGTAGTTTTGCGCGAATATGGTGTCTATTTATGGAAGAGATTGTTTCCTCAGCGAAGCGGAAATGACCGAAACGTTGAGAGTGATGTCAACATGATTCAAAGAGCAATAAAATGAATGTATGTACATAAATATTATAATTATACCTGCATGAGGGTGAGGACACGATGCCACCGAATGATGTGAGCCACAGAATTGCGGGGATATCCAATACAAAGAACAAATACTTGGACATCACTATCGCCGTCTTCGTGGTTGCCGTGGTAGCCGCCGCCATTGTCACAACGGTCATCATTCTGGCAAGAGATCAGCCCGATGATTCCGGTGAGGAAAAGAATAGTTGACCTGAATATAATTATACTATAAGTAATCTCTTCGGTGTGTTGATAATAATAATCCGGTATGTATGTATATGTCCGCTCGGGATATTTGGCATTTATTGGAATCCACAGAGCCTCGCCCAATAGATGCTCATATCCCTTCACATACATGAACATTTTAAGAAATTACACTACTACATAGTGAATATAATATGATCATACGCTAGCGTAATTAACGAACCAAAGCAAAACCACTCACGTGAGGGTAGCTGTGGTTTTTGTTGTTGATCAAAATCAGTTTATAGATTCCCTGGTATTCCCTCCAAATAAGATTCACATAAGGCTATATTTCCTGGGTTCGTCGAATGAATGGACCCCAGTCGTAATTTCGAGTATAAGTTAGGCATATCGTTCTTCCGGGTAATCTTGATCGACAGCTAGACTATTCATGGTTATAAACTACTAGACCAACATCAAAGTGAAAATAATTATACCTTATCGATAGGGGAACGGGAACATCTTTAATGAATTTAACCAATTTATTTCTTTTCTTGACGCTGGGTGAGCACTGCGCCGGAGATACTATTCCGAGAAGCGTGTCCATTTCATAGCTGTTCATTTCATTCAAAGGTGTCACCGTTTCGATTTCAACGAAAATCGACGAACAACGTCATCGTGTAACTTTCACCATTGACCGAGTTCGCACGAACCTGCACGAATATATCGTCTGCTTTGTTCATAATTATGTGTTTCCTTTCGATTCCATAAAATAGTATATTTATGGATTATGACATGCATGTATGTACTATATAGTCTTACGATAACAATTAATTCCTTGTTAAATATATGTTACTAGAAGGTGACCCGACTTCGTCCGGGCTTTGACCTTGAATTGTCCATTTTGAAGGTCAAGGTCAAGTGGGGTCACGATTTGACCAGTCCAAAAACACTGCCCGGAAAAAAGTACCCGACAAACGTGCCCGTCGAAATCCATCCGGTTTTACCCGATTTGACCTTGAATTGATCATTTTGAAGGTCAAGGTCTGGTTGGGGTCACGATTGGACCCGTCCAAAACAATCAGTGGACAAAAGTAACCCCACGTATCAAATTTCGTCGAAATCCCATCAAAATTGGAGATTTGACCTTGAAGTTACCCGATGTCAAGGTCACGTCGCACGGGCAAATGAATATGCTTATGAGACTCGACATAAGAAAGTACCCCCACATACGAAGTTTCACCGAAATCCCGTGATATTCGGGCGTTTGACCTTGAAATGACCCGATTTCAAGGTCAAGGTGATGTCGCACGGACAAATTAATATGCCTATGTTCGTCCCCGGCCGAAAATACCCCAACATACCAAGTTTCATCGAAATCGGGTTGGCCGTTTTCGAGTTCATCGCGAACACACAGACACACACACACACAGACACACAGATCTTCCAAAATATATAATAGACTAGCCGATGAGCCCGACGTTGTCCGGGCTATTCAAAAACCAAATTTCAAGTCGATAGCTCCACCCGTTTCCGAGATCTGGTCTGCGCATGCGCGAAGCTGGCGTCGCACGGGCTCGGCGACCCGATAAAATTCGTATCCGGGGCAAGATACATTCACATACCAAATCTCAAGTCGATAGCTCCACCCGTTTCCGAGATCTGGTCTGCGCATGCGCGAAGCTGGCGTCGCACGGGCTCGACGACCCGATAAAATTCGTATCCGGGGCAAGATACATTCACATACCAAATTTCAAGTCGATAGCTCCACCCGTTTCTATATATTAGATGTTCCCGTATATCTCTTTGCAGATGCTAATAACGTTGAATGGTAAACAAACGCTCTTTATAGCGATGTTTCAAAAAACAAACGCTCATTAAATTATCACTTAATTAACCACCGCTTTTGTGACTGAGGTTGGAGAACGGGTGCTCTGAGCTTCTCCAAAACGCGACGCCGACGGTGTCCGTGGGATTTTACCTTTGGATAGGAAGTTTGGTCTCGATCGGTCAACCCGTTTTCGATTCTATAAAGGACAGACAGACAAACAGAGGTCTTCAAAATATATATAAGACTAGCCGATGAGCCCGACGTTGTCCGGGCTATTCAAAAACCAAATTTCAAGTCGATAGCTCCACCCGTTTCCGAGATCTGGTCTGCGCATGCGCGAAGCTGGCGTCGCACGGGCTCGCCGACCCGATAAAATTCGTATCCGGGGCAAGATACATTCACATACCAAATTTCAAGTCGATAGCTCCACCCGTTTCCGAGATCTCGTCTGCGCATGCGCGAAGGTGGCGTCGCACGGGCTCGGCGACCCGATAAAATTCGTATCCGGGGCAAGATACATTCACATACCAAATTTCAAGTCGATAGCTCCACCCGTTTCCGAGATCTCGTCTGCGCATGCGCGAAGCTGACGTCGCACGGGCTCGGCGACCCGATAAAATTCGTATCCGGGGCAAGATACATTCACATACCAAATTTCAAGTCGATAGCTCCACCCGTTTCCGAGATCTCGTCTGCGCATGCGCGAAGCGGGCGCCGCACGGGCTCGCCAATACGACAACGACGACTGCCTGGTCAAACTACACAAACATACCAAGTTTCGTCCCGATCGGTCGAGAATCGTAGATTTGTATTAATGACAGACAGACAGACAGACAAACAAACAGAGGTCTTCAAAATATATATGAGATTTCGTTTCGCACAGTACCGCACCGTGCCAAGTGCTGTACATTAAATGCATGCCCACATTCGCACAGTAGAACGGTAAATTCGTTATGACATTCTTATTATATTTCACATAAGGAATTTCGATCACTTTTCACTCACACCGATGTGTGTAGACTGTAGTTACTATAAGTGTCGGTATTATACCCCATATAAAATGTGGGGTATACTGGATTGACTGCGTCTGTCCGTCCGTCCGTCCCTCACACTTTCTCCCTCCGTGTGTCCGTCCGACCTCATAACTCGAACAACTATGAACCGATTTCAATAATTTTTTGTATGCGATCTCCGTAGGACCGCCTCTCCGCATGATGCTAATTGCGGTGCATTCCGACTTTCTTTCTTTAAGTTACGACTTACTTTTCGACTTATTTTGACTTAGAAAATTATGTCCGACCTAATAATTTTTTTTAAATATGAACCGATTTCAATAATTTGTGGTATACATGCTTCTCACAACACCCTCTCTACATGATGCGGCTCAGGGTTGGCTCGGACTGTTTTTTCTAACATTACACTTCATTTTCGACTTATTTTGACTTAGAAAATTTTGGGATTTTTTTTGTGTGGATGCTATCAAGTTAGGATATTTTCCGGAAGTTCTTCGAATATGGGTTCGGAACAATGATTTTTACCACAGTTTTGGGTCCGTCCGTCTTTTTTTCTGTACAAGCTTCTTGCGACACCATATCGATATTATTAATCCAAATTTTTCGTTAAAGTTAAAAATCTTTTTTGTTGGGTTTACGGATAATGCGGGTTGAATTTGCCACGGTGGGCAATAAAAGGTAAACTAACGCTACGAATGAACTTACAAATTCAATATTCAAAATTATCATTTGCAATACCATGCAGTAATTGAAAGACACAGTAACAAGATTTTCCGATTACGAAATTAATGCTTTAAGCCCACCGATCTACTGTGCGACAAAAGCGCTCGCAACATTCAAAACAGCAGCGTCGTATTAGATAATAATTGGTGACGTCCCCATATTGGTCACAAAATCAGATATAGTCTATATACGACCCAAAGCGTCCGGCTTTGGTTCGTTATACGTCTTCGTGTGTATCGATCTATACTGTCCCTATAATTATATTGCCTATGCATAACTTTGAGTCAAATTATGAGTCATGTCCGATTAACTTGTACAATATTACTTATCTTGGACCATCTACGCACACACATCGATTACACGTTTTTCCAAGATTCCAAGAAGAAATGTTTTATTACAAAATATATATATATTTGTATGAATGGAGCAACGAGAGTATAATCGATCACAATATTATTGTAGCTTCTAGTGTTATTGAATTTCACATTTAATCCAATTTGAGAATTATAAAATCGCCTATTGTTTAAAAATATATCAACTATGGCGTATATTATTGGTACTGATTCTTTAGAATCAACTGTGAGACAATAAATTGCCACTCTCACTTGAACTTAGCACAATGATTATTCAGCTTTTAAATCGGTCGTAGCTCATTTGAAGATCGATATTATATAGATATATATAGCTATCTAATTTTGGAGAAGGCACAATTACACATATGGGGCGAACAATACTGAAATATCGAAATAAACACCCCAGGTACAGCCCGAAACGGGGACATATTTTTAGTCTTTATATGAGTTGCAGGATATCTCAATTTACCATTATTCCTAGCGCAATGTGCCCATTTAAGAAATTAATGTTGATTGAGTGTGTTTTATTAATATATAGCGATGTGACCGTTGGACACACTAAATGTGAGCCAACGACCACAGCCACATATTCCTCAATAAAACACTCAAACTACATTCATATATTATACAGCTCTTTCTTTATTAACATCTATAAACTCAGCTGAGTTGTTTTTTTAAATATGTCTGCAGTTCGGATGTTAGCCTTGCATCCCTATAAGTTAGCCAAATATTCTGTGAATTATCGATTGGTTTGTCTGTGGCTGCGCATTGAAACACGCCAAGTTATTCGATATACGATTTTAGTCATGTATGTCACAGGTCGGTTGCGAAATGCAATACAATCCGAATGGCAGTTGACCAAGATTTAAGGTAACACACAGCACGGTCTATGTACATGTAAATATTTCGATATGAATTGAGAATTTGTTACGCATATTTCGAAGCAATCTGTATCAAGTTACAATAATATAAAAACATAAAAGTTGGAAGAATATCGTCATAGCAATTTATCAGCTGATCAACAACGTGAATTTATGTGATATACTGACTGTAAACAATAATTTGTTTCTGTCTGAGACTATTGTTTCTGTGATTTTATTCTTTTTAAAACCAGTATTACTACGCGTTTTTTAAATATTAGAAAAGACTTTACTTGCTCGTATCGAAAGGAATTGCCCACTCTTGATATCAACGCATCCATTGCAACACGGGTTTCAGAAAAATATCAGTTGTCTCATGTCTTCCTATGTAATACAGGAGAGCATCTCTTATGCTGATGAACAAAATTCACGCATGTTCGCCTGTTTTTTAAATGTGCACAAAGCATTCGACACTGTATGGACGAACGGACTACTTATGAAACTATTTTTGCGTGGTTTCACTGGCAATATACTTAAATTATGTACCGAATGTTTGACCGGCGTAACTTGCACAGTGCGTCATGGTAATCTATCATCCACAATAATAGATATAACACAAGGCGCAAGACAAGGAGTTACCCTTTCGTCGATTTTATATGCAATATTCATTGATGATTTGCTTCGCGAACTTGAGCTGTCAGGCTTTGGCCTCATGCTACACGAAATAAATTGCTCGTCACCGACCCAAGCCGATGATATGACCTTACTTTCTCTATCATCTTATGGTCTTCAAAAGCTATGTGATATATGTAGCTAATATAGTAGGAAATGGCGGTTTATTTACAATCAACAGAAATGTAAAGTTATCGTATTCGATGGAAAACCACTCAATCCAGCTAATTCGCGATCTTGGTTAATTAACAATGTTCCTATTCTAGAAACAGACGTGATCGTCCATCTTGGAATACCTTTGGAGAAAACTAACCGTCAAAACACACTCACAGATTCCATGTGCTCAAAACTTCGTTCAACATTCCTAATGATCAGCAATGCTGGACTATATGCGGGTGGAATCACACCCATTAGCTCCTTGATGATTTACAAGTCAATTGTACTTTCATGTGGCCTCTATGGGTCGGAGTTTTTGTACAACACGTCAGTTTGTAATGTAACCAAGCTGGAAAGAATCCATCGTTTCTGTTTAAAACGTATCCAAGGCCTATCGCCGAGATGCAGAACAGATATTGTCCTTGGTCTGTTGGGAACTTCGTCTTTGGAGTCAATCATTGAAACCAGGAAGCTTTCTCTGTTCGGTGGCTTGTGTCGTGTTCCTACGGGAACTGAAAGGAATGCAAAAACGTCTTTCTCAGGCGCCTTTATGAGTGCATCTACACACCACCATATGACAAAAATTCGTCAGTGTTATGTAATATTATTTCGATCATCGAAAAGCACGACATGACGGATGCCCTAACTGAATATGTCCAATTTGGCACATTCATTCCGAAATTATCATGGAAAAGACGAATAAGATGTACTATACATAATGCAGACGAATTCGCTTGGAAATCAAGAATAAGTACTGACCCATCATTCAATCGATTTGTAAAATTACATGACACGCTGCAAGTCTCACCTATTTGGTACCTTTGTAGAAAATTCCCAAACAACAGGCGATCATACCACACACTAGCAAGTGTTATTGAAGCAACCACTTCCTCAGATGCTGGATTCTGCACGGTCTGTGAACTTTCATACACCGATATCGTAAAACATATACTCATCGATTGCCAGTATCTTGTAAATATAAGAAACGACATGTTCTATGGTATCATTAACCAGTTTGGGGTACACCCATTCATTCTTGTTGATCGGCTATCTTCCACCAATATGGTCTTACTTCATTTACCACTCATAAATGATGAACTGAAGTCTGTGCTGATTGATATTGACTCCTTCCTGAACTTCATGATATCGGCTACATCTCGATTGTGGCATGCATACTTTCTTCTGAAAAAGCGTGGTGTTGCTCGATCGGATACAAGAGCCGATGTTGCCCTGACCGATCCGAACACCTACTTTGATCCGCCATAGACTATCGATCAGCTCTCACAGCATGACTCTCCAACAAATCAATAATGTTACGGATCAGTTGTGATTCGTCTGCGTCTGCTATGCTTATCTTTTAAGCCAGTGGCACGGGCAGATCGAAATTGCTTCGATTTCGATGGAGTCGCGCTTGGGCAGGATCTATCTCGATTTCTTGGATAGACTCTCATGCAATAACTGACAATATATATGTTTACACATTGATTTTTTCTACAGATACAATACATGCCACATGAGTTCACTTGGAGTCAACTTATTGTATTATAAATGTCTTATTTTCAGGTAGCTGTGTACCACATATTGTGGTTCCATTGTATATAATTATAATGTAATATTCATGTTTGTCATTTATGTCAATAAAGATGTAATAATATTTCGAAGCAATCTGTATCAAGTTACAATAATATAAAAACATAAAAGTTGGAAGAATATCGTCATAGCAATTTATCAGCTGATCAACAACGTGAATTTATGTGATATACTGACTGTAAACAATAATTTGTTTCTGCCTGAGACTATTGTTTCTGTGATTTTATTCTTTTTAAAACCAGTATTACTACCCGTTTTTAAGGTTACGAACCGTAACGTGTTTTTATATCAGTGGCATTATGGAGTCATGATTGGAATTATTATGAAGGGCCATAGCTACTCGTTTCTTTGAAAAGTCTCTTGACGCGGATTGTAAGAATTCGCTACACATAACATAATCGTTTGCAAGAAACATCACAGCTGAGTAATTGTCAGTGTCCCCTTTATATGGGCGGATTTACAATTTGCATGGCTGTATTAGTAAGCAAAGTCTGTTCACGATAATGTGAATTCGATTACAGATAATGTATATCATTCGGGTCACAATTACAACAACAACATAATTGTTATAAATTCCGATTTCAAGACAAATAACTTTTTGTGGATAAACACAGACAAAGCTGAATATTTGGTAAATTGTGTGTATATAAGGGCACAATACAGTCGTTTATTTCTGATGTAGACGAGCGTTGGCGAAGAAATCTCTTCGCTTCGAACCGACATTGGCCTTAATGGAGCGTATACTTTTTCGCAAATCGCCTGAAGTTTCAGACCTAGAAATACCCCATAAAACTGTCTCGAGATTGTATGCATATAATACCATAAAAAAATCGAAATCAGTATTGACCCTTCTTACCTTAGGAAATGTTCAGATAATAACTTCAACAATTGGTTGAACATTAACCTCCAATAAATTGGACTCCTGATTTTGTATTATCTCATCTGCTTATTTTTCCTGAAATCCCTTCCATATGAATACCAAACCATTCCAATGTTCACTTTACGACTGAGTGGGAGAATCCATTTACATGTATTACCATATAAAGGGTTAATTGAAAGAAACGTTGCCGACAAGTGGCCTCGATTTATACCCCGTAAACTATACAAAAATTATTGGTAAGAGATACTATATCTTAAACAATTATGCGAAACTGTGGATTGTTGACAAATACAGACCATGTTGTTACGTTCATGCAACAGAACATTTGCCAAATGTCATGATATTTAGTGTATATATGTCGCATCTTTTCAGCGACAGGATGTCCGGCATCGCTCGGATATCAACGTTACCATAACGACGACCTTGACATTTCCATTTGCGTGCGAATGGACGAGACACTGATGAACAGAAGCGAGGCTGAGAACTCCTGTGCAGTTGACGGAGGACACTTGATTTTGTTCCAGAGTCGACCAATGCACGACTGGGTTGCGGCGATACTTGGTCAAATCAGGAATGAGACCAAACACCCAGATGGTAAAGAATAGAATGCTACACAAACACAATGGCATGTTGTCAGTCAGCTCGCCGTACATGTATATGCCTATCTACATATATTATAGCTCACGTGACTTTCCTATGTCTTATTGGCTGCATACTACTATACTATACATCATGTTTAACTGCACTCGACAAATAATCGCGGGTGACTATACTTTTGTTCTATTTATAGTAATAGACTCACTTCACGCAATGGGAATAGCTTTTGAAAACACGGCCACTCCGAAACTACATTGTACTTCTTCCAATACACAATTGAACTTAGGGATAAATTGTAATGGGCTTGTGTCCGATCGGACTTACCAATTGCCTTTATATAGTGTATATCCTTTTAGTCTGGCAAGCAGACAATCCTAACCTTTTAGTGAACGGAAAAGCTTCATGTCCCGTTCGATAAACAATATCTTTGGGTAGAAGTTGCCGGAATTCCTGAGATCATACAGACCCGCCAAGAACAAACATTGTAATTCGACAATGAAATTAACACACGATCACCGTTGGCCGTCTGGATAACATCAAACTTCGTTTTAAAACTTATAAGTTCATGACTATTTTCCTTACTGATTATTCAGGGTGGTTACTCTTTTCAAACACTGCCAAGAGAGCTATTTCTATATATTCGAAACTCTCATTGGTGATATTGTATGAAACACATTTGAGCAGGGCAGCGACCTTATTAGACAACAATTTTTTTTATAATTTGTCGTTAATTGTGCAGAAATGTTTACATATATGTCAACTACTGTTGATAATGGAGAATTGGTACACGAATAATGCATAAACTACTTCCATTTGTTTGGGACAGCCCAGGTAAAATAGTCCTATACTCAATATAGAGTTTGAAGCCACTGCTATGTCATTCATCTTCTGTTCTGTGATGATACCCCGCCCGTTTGGCTGCTAATTAGCATAATCCGAAGTACACGACCTATATGCAGTACTACCGTTGGTGTTTGACCTATATTCTCCGCCCACGCGTCGGTCTATTTGTACCGGTTGGACATGTCCTGACATGACCCGCTGGTTATATCCAGACTTCTCCATATGAATGGTATATTATCTACATGTATATCACGTGATGATCTCGGTGGGGGTAGCTTCAGTCTTGAAGGGACACTAGGCTCTCACTGGGGATCATTATTAAAGTGACACTCACTATGGATGAATGTTAAAGTAACACATGGCGCACACTGTGGGATAATGTTAAAGTGACACTCGCATTGAAAACTTCCAAAAAGTTCAAAAAGTTCAAAAAGTTCAAAAAGTTCAAAAAGTTCAAAAATTTCAAAAACTTCAAAAATTTCAAAAACTTCAAAAATTTCAAAAATTTCAAAAACTTCAAAAATCTCATAAAATTCAAAAAACTTCAAAAACTTTTCAAAAAGAAACAAAAATGAAAAACTTAAAAAAAAAATCATAAATTAAAAAAATATGAAAAACTTAAAAAACTTCAACTTTTTCTAAAATTCAAAAATAATTTAAAATTAAATTAAAATTAACTGTCTTTTAATATATATATAACCCACTGCCACTTCTAAGGGTTCCACACTACACCTGAGGGGATATTGAGTGGTCTACACACGTCTCCTAAACCCTAGAATAAGATCCAGCCCATAAGAAACTCTGCCTCCTGCAATGCCTGTCATTCGAATCTGACGCAATCCCTACTTCTGGCGCAATGCCTGAGTCATTCGAATCTGGCGCAATCCCTACTTCCGGCGCAACGCCTGAGTCATTGGAATCTGACGCAATCCCTCGTGAAACCTACCGGCTGACTCCACACCCATCGGCTAAGCGTTGTATCACATGCTTATTATTTGATCATATCGTGGAAATTCAATGTTTTGTCATCACTCATGAGATATAACCCATATCCACTGAAAAAGGGTGGATATCCTTTATTTATTCATAATTTTTCTTTGTTATCTTTTTTTTATCCCTCTTTTTTATCTACCACTTCCTGTTTTTATTCGCTCTTCTTTTTCTTACAACTTCTAATCCCTCATAATCTTCGAATATCCACTTTCATCTCCAAGTTTTTGAAAAAATTCCTTGTTTAGTACGAGGCATCCATCTTGGATATTACTCTTTCTATGACTAAATCCGTTAGCACGCTCTACAGATGTCATATAGGTAGCACGCTCTACAGATGTCATATAGGCCTCTTCACATCTTGTTTTCCATAATTTATTCATTCCTAATCGCTCCATTGACTGTAACAAATTAAATTACCCCCTCCCTCTGTATTGAGAATACATCCTTGATTATTAATATTTCCTCCGTTCATGGTGTGCATGTTCCTTGGGACATCTTTGCTAATGTGAAGCCACACCTATTATATATATATATATACAACTTTAAAAGCCCGCGAAAATATTACTCATATTATAGACTTCCCTTTGAAGACCTTTGTATGTGACAATGATCCGTAATATTGTTTCTAAGTGACACTGGCCAGTGAAACTGATACTACGGGTATGAACTAGCCAACTTCACATCGTAACAGTAATAAAAGGGACACTCCATCTATATCAGTCTCAAAACGTGTTGGTACACATCTGTGTGGAAACTAAAACCAATCACTCTTCGTCCGTCATCCGTACATAATTGTAATATAATTTTCTCAGAAACCACGGGTTCCCTTTGGCTGAAATTTGGTCTCAACATGGGATCAGAAATTATCCATGGAAGACAACAGTGTCCGTGTGGGGAGAAGCTTCGTAGTGTTTCGCTGTCGCCATGGTGTTTGTTTGGGTGGTGAGTGTGGTTCTCATATGGTCTGAACTAGCCTTTACTGACTGAGGTCATTTAGTGCACATGTCATCACTTCACTGATAACCATTATATGGTCAAATCCCTACACTATCAAACGCAATGTTTCAATAATGGGTTTTCTTAAAATTTTGACTAAATATTGGTTATATTATACGCATCAGCGATCCTTCTTAATAACGCTCTGTATATTTTCAAACGCATTGCACTAAATGGGTTTGGAATAGCCATACAGGAAAGGAGAAACTGAGGTCCTGGGTAGGTCGACTGCATATAGCAGTATATATGGGGTACAGACATGGACAGCAATGGGTTCCTCGTGGCTTCTGGCCTACACATGACATATTAAAGTTAACCACACCCATCGGCGCGCCTTTAATGGGCGATGAAGCGTCATACAGGCTCGAATCATGGCCTTCGCCATGTGTTTCTATTTGAACCCACATTAGTAACTAAATAAAATCTTTCTCTCCAGGTTGTTTCACGCCATAACCTTGATTTGGAAAGCTTGAAGGGCTAATTAAGCTTCAATTTTAATCCCAACATTTTCTTATTTGAAGAACGTATCTGGTTAAACATGTCCACCATAGTAAGCTCATTTAATTCAAAGAGCTTCACACATAGTCCCACTAGTAATGATGTGTCGTTATTTACTGCAGAAATGGTCATATAGAATACAATACAACACATTTTGGTCACATACCTTAAAGGTGCACGTCACTTTCGCAATATATCGAACTGACCATGTATAGAGTGGAATGACATGTCGGGTATCAAATGTATAATCAGTTCCAGTATTTCGTCCATAAGGCAGTTTTGGTTGTAACATCATTGTGTATGACGGTTCATTCATATGATACCTTAGCGGTTGCACACAATACTGTCTGTTGTATTTTATGTCTTATATCATGTATATTAATTGCTCCATGGATGGTAGGAGTATGGCATTGGTGTCTGGTTCTTCGATGTATTCTAGTCATAGTTCATTCATATTATTACTCTAAAATCTCCATTAAATGGAGAAACTAAAGAGCCCATATTATGTAGACTAGTGTATAAATACTTACTTCATGCATTATTTTCATCAATTATATGTATTATAACTCCCATCAAGATATGCTGTTATACAGAGGAAACAAAGCATGTACCAAGTGACAGTCTGTATCAATTATATGTATTATAACTCCCATCAAGATATGCTGTTATACAGAGGAAACAAAGCATGTACCAAGTGACAGTCTGTACCAAGTGACAGTCTCATGTCACGAAAGGCCTACTATGTGGACACATTTTCTTATCCAAACGCTCTATTATGTAGGGGGTTATCAACCATTGGTCTGGAAAAGGCATACGAGCGGAACGCGTGTATACACATTTATTCGATGTACTCTTTAATCGTCGATTTCTCTTTATTGTCGTTAATTTATAGCATTATTAGTAGGAATCTAAACTCGCCGTTATATTGAGAAAATAATGCGTCAATACCAGTCAATACTGCTTTATTGGCGGTAAATGAAATTATTGAATCATGTATCGCAGCTAAACAAGCGAGACAACTGATCACAACACAAAAATTAGTAATATTTCTGAAGCCTTGAGTGGTTTGTAATACACAGTGTAAATTTTCATTATTGCTACCATTTAAGGAAACATGCCCCCGATAGGGCTACTATGCGAACACATGTCTATATTAATTTCACATATTCCTTACCGTTCATTCATATATACTCCAATTTCTCTGTTAATACAGAGGCATCAAAACATTGGTCTGGAAAAGACCTACTATGTGGATGCGTGTATACATATTTACTTGATGTATTCTTTAATCGTTCATTTCTCTTTATTATCGTTCATTTATAGCATTATTAGAAGAAATTTAGTCTAAAATCTCCATTACATGGAGACAATAAAGAGCCCATATGGTGTAGACTAATGCATAAATACTTCATGTATTCTTTTCACCAATTATATGTATTGTACATCCTATACATTTAGTCTGTTATACAGAGGAAACAAAGCATGTACTACGTGGCAGTTTCATATGACGATAAGACCTACTATGTGAACACATGTGCATATTAATTTCACATATTCTTCTCAAAACGCTCTATTTTATACGGGGGTATCAAACATTGGTCTGGAAAAGGCCTGCTATGTGGACGTGTGTATACATATTGACTTCATATATGCATTCATAGTTCAGTTCTCTTAATTGTCGTTCATTTAATAGCATTATTAGTAGAAATATAGTCTAAAACCGTCGGTATATGGAGAATATATAGCGTCAATACTGTTTTATTGTTGGTAACTCAAATTATTGCATCATGTATCGCAACTAAACAAGCGAGACAACTCATAAATTCTTAATAGTTCTGATGTCTATGGCAGTTCACAGAGTGTATATTTTCATTGTTGTTACCATTTTAGTGCATACATTACTGATTTCTGTGTAAGAACGCTGGTCTCCATTGTTGTTATGATTGTGCCTATAACTGTCCATATTCTTAAAGCAAGTACGGTACCTCTATGTGATATGATGTATACAAATTTCCATTTTCACAGGTAAATCACGTATAAACGCTCTTTAATGTATAGTTAAACTGAGTTTTCACATGCAGGGCTATGTCTTTGTGGACTATATACGTGGTATACTTCAGTATATACACGAAGTGAATGTGTTCTAAGTATGCGTATCTGATTTATGTATACGTCCGTGTTTCTTAAAGCAAATCCAATACATATTAGTGCATTATATTATGATGTACATTAAGTGCCCTTTTCACTGTTAAATCAAGTAAAAAAGCCCTCTACTATAGTTAACTATTCAGTTCCACATACGCTATAAGCTCTATGGTGGTCCGGTGTGTCTTATCAATATGCCATTATATGCACGAATGTAATGTGTTCAAATATGTGTGTTATGATGTATACTTTAATGTTGAAGTATATAAGCACTCTTTAAGATATGCATATGCAGAATGTTGCCTCTTTACACTGACAGAAAAAAAGGAATATATAATTTTGAGTACTACTCTTCATAAAACGTTAGAAAACCATAATCTAACAACGAATATCGAAGAACAATGTAATTACTTGATAAGCATTGTAAATATTTCGTCTGTTTTAAATAAAATGGAAATATTTCGTCTATTTGAAATACAGTTGGAAGCAACAATCAAGTATTTAAATGAAATTTGGACCAAAATCTTATAATTTGAGAAAACGTATATAATTTCTATCGAAGTCTTATAATAAAGGAAGGCTTTGTGCGAATCCATTCGGTCTAATGTGTGAATGTGTTCATCATCGCAAATATAATGATGCAGAAATGAATATTTCCTAGAAAAATGTTAACATAGCTTGTATTTAACCGAAATAATATAGTATTTGAGTTAAAATGTTTCATATTAGGACCATAACGAACCAATGCATAAAAATACAATATTTTGTTTTTCATTCTCGCTCAAAATAATGCAGGGTTGTCAATTATCAACAAAAAACAAATACTTTGAAACAAAAACGATGACATAAGAACGAATATCCAAGAGCTAGTGTGAAAATAACCCTCACATTTATAAAAAAAAACAATAAAAATTCAGTTTTCGAGTAAGTCCTTCAAAATTATTGAATGTTTTCGTCTATGTTGGATCAAATTTGACACAAAAATCAATTAGCTCACTAACAGTTCGCGCAATATCTCATATTTTGAGAAAACGTTTGCAATTTTAGACAACAATATTGCTAGTGAAGGTGAATATTTCATCCTGGAACTCATGAAATATTATAAAAATAGATGTAAAGACACTTCACGAGCCCTCATATCTTTGGCAATTTTGAAAACATTGTTGATAGGGAAGTTGTACATGTCATGTTGGAACTGGTGAAATGTGATAATAATTGATCAAAAGACACTCGATGAGCCCTGATGGGTTTCAATTATGGTCATAAAGGCATCTGATAGTGTCATTATACAACGGGGAAATTTGTGAAGCGCTCACAAAGCGTATCTGCACGGTGTTATACGATCCAAAATGATCCTGATATAAGAAATGCAATCTAGATCATACTCAGTATCTTCGTATCGACTGAATATATCGTTATTCGATGGTGTTCCCGACATACCTCCGTCTTAACTTTTCTTATGCCTTTGTAGATTGTCGATAATATATTTCTGCACAAATGGCACCCGTGTATTGTCTCGAATCATGGGAAGAACTATCGTCCTTATACCAGCGAAAAGATGAGCGAATATGGTGTGGTATTATAAACTCGCCGCGCTCGTACCTCTATTTATCGTTTAGAGTTATTGTTCTTAGATAAAAAAAATTGGCGCGCGTGCGGCCCCCTCATCCCCACTGCCGCCGCGCCAATTTTTTTTATCTAAGAACAATAACTCTAAACGATAAATAGAGGTACGAGCGCGGCGAGTTTATAATACCACACCATATTCGCTCATCTTTTCGCTGGTATAAGGACGATAGTTCTTCCCATGATTCGAGACAATACACGGGTGCCATTTGTGCAGAAATATATTATCGACAATCTACAAAGGCATAAGAAAAGTTAAGACGGAGGTATGTCGGGAACACCATCGAATAACGATATATTCAGTCGATACGAAGATACTGAGTATGATCTAGATTGCATTTCTTATATCAGGATCATTTTGGATCGTATAACACCGTGCAGATACGCTTTGTGAGCGCTTCACAAATTTCCCCGTTGTATAATGACACTATCAGATGCCTTTATGACCATAATTGAAACCCATCAGGGCTCATCGAGTGTCTTTTGATCAATTATTATCACATTTCACCAGTTCCAACATGACTTGTACAACTTCCCTATCAACAATGTTTTCAAAATTGCCAAAACTGAGTGCATTTATGATGTTGCTTCATATCTGAGGATACCATGGGGTGTAATTTCATTGATTGCTACCACGCATCAAGGGTCAAAATACAATACACATTTCTCCTGACCAAGGCCTCAGAAAGTGTCTTTTCATCTATTTTTATCATATTTCATGAGTTCCAGCATGGAATGTTCACCCTCACTAGCAATACTGTTCCCTAAAATTGCATATGGACTACATATGGACTGTGGATTGATCTCTAGGGACCCAATGGCTGTAATTAAATATATTTTTAAAACACATGGAGCTTAAGACATGAAATTTACAATTTTCCTGACCAAATTATGACCTACAATACACTATGAGGTCCCTTTATGTTCATAACTCAGTCATAAGTACTCATGAAGTGTCTTTTTATCCATTTTATCACATTTCATGGGTTCCAACATGAAATGTTTACCTTCACTGCCGACATTGTGGCCTACAGTTGAAAACTTGAGAACATTTACGCTGTGTCTAGGCGACCGATGGGGGTGTAATTACATTGATTGTTAAAACACATGTAGGATAAAATATGAAATTTACACTTTTCCTGACCAAATTATGGCTTACAATCTAGTATGAGATGCCGTTGTTGTCATAACTCAAAGTCATCAGAGCTCAGTAAGTGTCTTTTGATGCATGTTTATCACATTTGATGAGTTCCAACATGAAATATACACTTTCCCTGGCAAGAATGTTGCCTAAAATTGCAAAATTGAGTCAATTTATGCTCTAGGTTAATGTCTAGGACACCACTCCCATGTCCCTTAATTCAGTTTTTACCATAGATGAAGGGTCAAATATGAAATACATATTTCCCCTGACCAAATTATGGGGTACAATGGCACTATGAGATGACTTTATGTTCATAACTCAAAGATATGAGGGCTCGTGAAGTGTCTTTACATCTATTTTTATAATATTTCATGAGTTCCAGGATGAAATATTCACCTTCACTAGCAATATTGTTGTCTAAAATTGCAAACGTTTTCTCAAAATATGAGATATTGCGCGAACTGTTAGTGAGCTAATTGATTTTTGTGTCAAATTTGATCCAACATAGACGAAAACATTCAATAATTTTGAAGGACTTACTCGAAAACTGAATTTTTATTGTTTTTTTTATAAATGTGAGGGTTATTTTCACACTAGCTCTTGGATATTCGTTCTTATGTCATCGTTTTTGTTTCAAAGTATTTGTTTTTTGTTGATAATTGACAACCCTGCATTATTTTGAGCGAGAATGAAAAACAAAATATTGTATTTTTATGCATTGGTTCGTTATGGTCCTAATATGAAACATTTTAACTCAAATACTATATTATTTCGGTTAAATACAAGCTATGTTAACATTTTTCTAGGAAATATTCATTTCTGCATCATTATATTTGCGATGATGAACACATTCACACATTAGACCGAATGGATTCGCACAAAGCCTTCCTTTATTATAAGACTTCGATAGAAATTATATACGTTTTCTCAAATTATAAGATTTTGGTCCAAATTTCATTTAAATACTTGATTGTTGCTTCCAACTGTATTTCAAATAGACGAAATATTTCCATTTTATTTAAAACAGACGAAATATTTACAATGCTTATCAAGTAATTACATTGTTCTTCGATATTCGTTGTTAGATTATGGTTTTCTAACGTTTTATGAAGAGTAGTACTCAAAATTATATATTCCTTTTTTTTCTGTCAGTGTAAAGAGGCAACATTCTGCATATGCATATCTTAAAGAGTGCTTATATACTTCAACATTAAAGTATACATCATAACACACATATTTGAACACATTACATTCGTGCATATAATGGCATATTGATAAGACACACCGGACCACCATAGAGCTTATAGCGTATGTGGAACTGAATAGTTAACTATAGTAGAGGGCTTTTTTACTTGATTTAACAGTGAAAAGGGCACTTAATGTACATCATAATATAATGCACTAATATGTATTGGATTTGCTTTAAGAAACACGGACGTATACATAAATCAGATACGCATACTTAGAACACATTCACTTCGTGTATATACTGAAGTATACCACGTATATAGTCCACAAAGACATAGCCCTGCATGTGAAAACTCAGTTTAACTATACATTAAAGAGCGTTTATACGTGATTTACCTGTGAAAATGGAAATTTGTATACATCATATCACATAGAGGTACCGTACTTGCTTTAAGAATATGGACAGTTATAGGCACAATCATAACAACAATGGAGACCAGCGTTCTTACACAGAAATCAGTAATGTATGCACTAAAATGGTAACAACAATGAAAATATACACGCTGTGAACTGCCATAGACATCAGAACTATTAAGAATTTATGAGTTGTCTCGCTTGTTTAGTTGCGATACATGATGCAATAATTTGAGTTACCAACAATAAAACAGTATTGACGCTATATATTCTCCATATACCGACGGTTTTAGACTATATTTCTACTAATAATGCTATTAAATGAACGACAATTAAGAGAACTGAACTATGAATGCATATATGAAGTCAATATGTATACACGCGTCCACATAGCAGGCCTTTTCCAGACCAATGTTTGATACCCCCGTATAAAATAGAGCGTTTTGAGAAGAATATGTGAAATTAATATGCACATGTGTTCACATAGTAGGTCTTATCGTCATATGAAACTGCCACGTAGTACATGCTTTGTTTCCTCTGTATAACAGACTAAATGTATAGGATGTACAATACATATAATTGGTGAAAAGAATACATGAAGTATTTATGCATTAGTCTACACCATATGGGCTCTTTATTGTCTCCATGTAATGGAGATTTTAGACTAAATTTCTTCTAATAATGCTATAAATGAACGATAATAAAGAGAAATGAACGATTAAAGAATACATCAAGTAAATATGTATACACGCATCCACATAGTAGGTCTTTTCCAGACCAATGTTTTGATGCCTCTGTATTAACAGAGAGCTTGGAGTATATATGAATGAACGGTAAGGAATATGTGAAATTAATATAGACATGTGTTCGCATAGTAGCCCTATCGGGGGCATGTTTCCTTAAATGGTAGCAATAATGAAAATTTACACTGTGTATTACAAACCACTCAAGGCTTCAGAAATATTACTAATTTTTGTGTTGTGATCAGTTGTCTCGCTTGTTTAGCTGCGATACATGATTCAATAATTTCATTTACCGCCAATAAAGCAGTATTGACTGGTATTGACGCATTATTTTCTCAATATAACGGCGAGTTTAGATTCCTACTAATAATGCTATAAATTAACGACAATAAAGAGAAATCGACGATTAAAGAGTACATCGAATAAATGTGTATACACGCGTTCCGCTCGTATGCCTTTTCCAGACCAATGGTTGATAACCCCCTACATAATAGAGCGTTTGGATAAGAAAATGTGTCCACATAGTAGGCCTTTCGTGACATGAGACTGTCACTTGGTACAGACTGTCACTTGGTACATGCTTTGTTTCCTCTGTATAACAGCATATCTTGATGGGAGTTATAATACATATAATTGATACAGACTGTCACTTGGTACATGCTTTGTTTCCTCTGTATAACAGCATATCTTGATGGGAGTTATAATACATATAATTGATGAAAATAATGCATGAAGTAAGTATTTATACACTAGTCTACATAATATGGGCTCTTTAGTTTCTCCATTTAATGGAGATTTTAGAGTAATAATATGAATGAACTATGACTAGAATACATCGAAGAACCAGACACCAATGCCATACTCCTACCATCCATGGAGCAATTAATATACATGATATAAGACATAAAATACAACAGACAGTATTGTGTGCAACCGCTAAGGTATCATATGAATGAACCGTCATACACAATGATGTTACAACCAAAACTGCCTTTTGGACGAAATACTGGAACTGATTATACATTTGATACCCGACATGTCATTCCACTCTATACATGGTCAGTTCGATATATTGCGAAAGTGACGTGCACCTTTAAGGTATGTGACCAAAATGTGTTGTATTGTATTCTATATGACCATTTCTGCAGTAAATAACGACACATCATTACTAGTGGGACTATGTGTGAAGCTCTTTGAATTAAATGAGCTTACTATGGTGGACATGTTTAACCAGATACGTTCTTCAAATAAGAAAATGTTGGGATTAAAATTGAAGCTTAATTAGCCCTTCAAGCTTTCCAAATCAAGGTTATGGCGTGAAACAACCTGGAGAGAAAGATTTTATTTAGTTACTAATGTGGGTTCAAATAGAAACACATGGCGAAGGCCATGATTCGAGCCTGTATGACGCTTCATCGCCCATTAAAGGCGCGCCGATGGGTGTGGTTAACTTTAATATGTCATGTGTAGGCCAGAAGCCACGAGGAACCCATTGCTGTCCATGTCTGTACCCCATATATACTGCTATATGCAGTCGACCTACCCAGGACCTCAGTTTCTCCTTTCCTGTATGGCTATTCCAAACCCATTTAGTGCAATGCGTTTGAAAATATACAGAGCGTTATTAAGAAGGATCGCTGATGCGTATAATATAACCAATATTTAGTCAAAATTTTAAGAAAACCCATTATTGAAACATTGCGTTTGATAGTGTAGGGATTTGACCATATAATGGTTATCAGTGAAGTGATGACATGTGCACTAAATGACCTCAGTCAGTAAAGGCTAGTTCAGACCATATGAGAACCACACTCACCACCCAAACAAACACCATGGCGACAGCGAAACACTACGAAGCTTCTCCCCACACGGACACTGTTGTCTTCCATGGATAATTTCTGATCCCATGTTGAGACCAAATTTCAGCCAAAGGGAACCCGTGGTTTCTGAGAAAATTATATTACAATTATGTACGGATGACGGACGAAGAGTGATTGGTTTTAGTTTCCACACAGATGTGTACCAACACGTTTTGAGACTGATATAGATGGAGTGTCCCTTTTATTATTGTTACGATGTGAAGTTGGCTAGTTCATACCCGTAGTATCAGTTTCACTGGCCAGTGTCACTTAGAAACAATATTACGGATCATTGTCACATACAAAGGTCTTCAAAGGGAAGTCTATAATATGAGTAATATTTTCGCGGGCTTTTAAAGTTGTATATATATATATATAATAGGTGTGGCTTCACATTAGCAAAGATGTCCCAAGGAACATGCACACCATGAACGGAGGAAATATTAATAATCAAGGATGTATTCTCAATACAGAGGGAGGGGGTAATTTAATTTGTTACAGTCAATGGAGCGATTAGGAATGAATAAATTATGGAAAACAAGATGTGAAGAGGCCTATATGACATCTGTAGAGCGTGCTACCTATATGACATCTGTAGAGCGTGCTAACGGATTTAGTCATAGAAAGAGTAATATCCAAGATGGATGCCTCGTACTAAACAAGGAATTTTTTCAAAAACTTGGAGATGAAAGTGGATATTCGAAGATTATGAGGGATTAGAAGTTGTAAGAAAAAGAAGAGCGAATAAAAACAGGAAGTGGTAGATAAAAAAGAGGGATAAAAAAAAGATAACAAAGAAAAATTATGAATAAATAAAGGATATCCACCCTTTTTCAGTGGATATGGGTTATATCTCATGAGTGATGACAAAACATTGAATTTCCACGATATGATCAAATAATAAGCATGTGATACAACGCTTAGCCGATGGGTGTGGAGTCAGCCGGTAGGTTTCACGAGGGATTGCGTCAGATTCCAATGACTCAGGCGTTGCGCCGGAAGTAGGGATTGCGCCAGATTCGAATGACTCAGGCATTGCGCCAGAAGTAGGGATTGCGTCAGATTCGAATGACAGGCATTGCAGGAGGCAGAGTTTCTTATGGGCTGGATCTTATTCTAGGGTTTAGGAGACGTGTGTAGACCACTCAATATCCCCTCAATAATTTAATTTTAAATTATTTTTGAATTTTAGAAAAAGTTGAAGTTTTTTAAGTTTTTCATATTTTTTTAATTTATGAATTTTTTTTAAAGTTTTTCATTTTTGTTTCTTTTTGAAAAGTTTTTTAAGTTTTTTGAATTTTTTGAGATTTTTGAAGTTTTTTGAATTTTTGAAATTTTTGAAGTTTTTGAAATTTTTGAAGTTTTTGAAATTTTTGAAGTTTTTGAAGTTTTTGAACTTTTTGAACTTTTTGAACTTTTTGAACTTTTTGAACTTTTTGGAAGTTTTCAATGCGAGTGTCACTTTAACATTATCCCACAGTGTGCGCCATGTGTTACTTTAACATTCATCCATAGTGAGTGTCACTTTAATAATGATCCCCAGTGAGAGCCTAGTGTCCCTTCAAGACTGAAGCTACCCCCACCGAGATCATCACGTGATATACATGTAGATAATATACCATTCATATGGAGAAGTCTGGATATAACCAGCGGGTCATGTCAGGACATGTCCAACCGGTACAAATAGACCGACGCGTGGGCGGAGAATATAGGTCAAACACCAACGGTAGTACTGCATATAGGTCGTGTACTTCGGATTATGCTAATTAGCAGCCAAACGGGCGGGGTATCATCAGTTCTGCGTGGGGGCATTTTGGGCCATGATAAGCGAAAAATAACCTCCAATTATAGTGTTATAATGAGCGGACTTTGTAGCCAGATTCGTTATATCCAGTATGCTTCCAGAAACCTCTATGTTTAAATAGCCGTTTGGGAGCTAAACAAAAACATAGTTTAATCTCGAGATCACAGGTCAAGTGAAACATTCGTCATCTTTCTTTTAAACCTGATCCAACAAACCGGCCAAAACCGGCCAAATAAAGCTTCAACAGCCTAAAATATCTTCGGTCTGTCTCAATAGAACCATACAAATATGGATATCATTGGAACCGGCTCCTTGACCACATTGTGATAGTTACAGTTATGCCCTGTGCCAATGCATTCTCTTATATGTGCGAGTCGACCATAGGTCGCCTCGCATATATAAGAGAATGCATTGGCCTAAAAAAAATCTTTTTTTAACACTTTTTACCATTTTTTCTTACATTCTTTAACAATTTTATAATTTTTGATGTGTTAAGCCAATGCATTCTCTTATATATGCGAGGCGACCTATGGTCGACTCGCATATATATAAGAGAATGCATTGGCACAGGGCCCTTCTGTTGGGTAAAGGGTTAAACCTGATCCAACAAGACCACGACTCAGCAGTAGTGTTTCTATATCGCGAAGCTGAACAATCGTACGTGTCTAATGCGGACCACCACGAAAATCAACAATTGAGATAATTTTATTGGAAATTTATAAGCAAGACCCGATCACACATGTAAAGTGTGTGGGGATAAGCGTTTTGTCAATTGCGATAATGTGTATAACCTTAAACCGGCAACTAAATCATACCATTCGACGATCCAGAAAAAAACACTGTTTATGGAGACTGGGATGGCGAATCCGAATTTATTTTCTGGCCCGTGAATTACAATTGTTATACAATTAGTTCCATGGGCGGTACGTACTGCAGATTATCTCTATTGAGGGCGTTTCTGAGGCGAAAGTGTCGGCTTGGAAGTTATCATGTCAAAATTTATTCATTCTCACGCGAGAGTTATCCAGTGTTCGCGCTGTCGGTGGCCAAAGTGGACAATGGCCACTTTTTTTCGAAAGTGCCCAAAACAAATTTCATTTGGCCAAACTTTTGGCCAAACGTTTTTTTCACCACAAATTAAAAAAGCGCTGAAGATATCAACGAAGTTATGCGACGAAATATCGCAGGTTTTTGGGCGCGCCGTCTTCGTACTTCGGATACATCATACGATGACAAACCAAATTTATTTTGTAAGGGGAGCGTTGATTGAATGGTGATGGTTGTACAATGGCGATTACTAATCGTCAAAAACCTTAATCTCTACACTGGTTATATCATAATGATTATTATTTTGTTGATTAGGCGATATGTAAGATGAGATACGTAAACGTATTGTCCTATAATTCGGTGTAGCAGCGATGGCATGTCAGTAACGCAATGTGTCGTAAACTGCCTCCCGTCTTATAATAACAACCGAGCTTCACGCCATAAAGGTTATTAATACAAAAATAGGTATTCAACACCTCACGACAGTAAGCAACATAACTATTGTTTTATATCGGCGAAAATAGCAATGACAACTAACACATCCCATTACCTGATTAGTTGACGAACATGATATCAGCGACGCGACATAGGGTGAGAGAGTTATATAATTAACAAAATATATAATTTAGTCATCATTTGTGAGCCCACAAATTGAGGATTTAATTTGGTCAAATATTTTTTTTAATTTGGCCACCAACAATGTCGGTTTTTCGGTCCAGCGCGAACACTGAAGTTTTTATCACATTAAGTTGCATTAGTTTGCATTAATCAATTGAAAGTGCACCAATAACCATACTACCATTCTACTGCTTGGTAACACTAGTTTCACTGCATGCATAGCTAAACGAATATATTTTACAATTGGTCGGCCACTGAACGACCAATTAGACATAGGTCTGGTTGGACCGCCAATGTAGGTTTCAACTAGGTTTAAACTAGATATAACTTATCCCACCTGTAAATGCTTAACTACATGTATTTCTATTCTCACACACCAGCCTTATACGAGCATATTCGGAGAGGGGTCGAGTAAATCCCGATCCCGATCCGATGTTGTGTCCAGCGTACTGTCTTCCCCGGAAATGACCACATGCACATATGTCTGTTTTGTAATTATATGGATGGACGGGAACTTCCAAGGTGCCTGTGAGACGAACTGAGTCCATGATGCCCCTATCTGTGGACAAACCGCATTTAATGGTTTGCACACCAACTTGTTTTTCGTCTGCTTACAGGATACGTCTGGTTCAATGGTTTCGATGTGATGAATAATGGGACGGTGGTCACAGGAACGGATGCCGGTGGCTCTCTTCCGTGGGTGGAGTGGGGGCCTGGACACCCTGGAAAAGGCGAAGTAGAATTATACATATGCGGTCGGCCCAGTGATGGCTATCGCATGAGGGACTCTTCAAGTATTACTAAATTTGCAGTTCTCTGCCAGATCGAAATTTGAATCAATTGCCTCTTGTGTTCTGATGGGAGAGGCATGGTGGAAGTGTTTTGCACGTGTTCGTTAATTCCCAGTTCGCATCAAGTGTTTCCTGTGGCATCCTTTACTTGAAATATAAGCCAAATAAAACTATTCGAATGTTGTTGACTGTAAAATTAAAGGTACGGTTGGCCTTGGCGGTGGGTATCCCGTGAAAATATTTCCACCCATCAAAAACCGCCACAAACAGAAAGAACATCAAAATGTAGACAGACTTTGTCCGTATACAAATAAGAAATATCGCATAAACAGTATGTTATTGTCATTTGTTTGACCATTGTTATGTAAACAAAAGCATAAAAAGTTACTTTTCTGGTGTTTGTTTATATTATGATGGTAAACACAAAGAGCGTTCTTTGTTGCTGAATTCCTGATATGGAACTAATAAAGAGCGTTTATATCATTTGTGTGTGATTAGCCAGTGACACTGTGCTGTCTTCTGTAACACAATCAGGCTCTTGCTTATGTAAAATATAGTAAGTCTTTATGATAGCATGCTGTTTACGCGATGGTCATGGTATATATGAACGAAACTGTATGCGTTTTAATGTTTGTCTGTTTACGGTGTTTGGAACAAATATGAATATTTTCGACAACTAAGGCCAACCATGCCTTTAAATGCACTTGTATTAAGATGCACCGCGAGATATGGCACCAACGTAGTTAACATTTCATAAGCCAAGTGTCCGTTCATCGGGCGAAAATACATGTAAGTTAACCCTTTCTATACTAAAAGGATTCTCCCATCCAGTTATAAACATATACATCGGAACATTCTATTGTACATTTTGAGGGATGTCCATTCAGGAAATATAGCAGACAACATATGATAGATTTGCAGAACGATTCCCGGCAATTTTTGGGTGGAAATGTTTAGATAACTTTAACAAATGGTCGTTTGTTGAAATTATGAGCATTTCCTAAGGGAACTATATACCCGTCAATGAGTATTTAGTATAGAGAAAGTTAACGATGACATGCCTGATGTGACACAATATAATCATCGTCGGCATGGACATTGTGTCTCTATATCTATATTTGCCAATGTCCGTTTGTCTGTCTGTCTCTGTGTTCTATAGAAATTCATTAGTGATCACCTAGATGACACCAAAGTGGTCTAACTGGGGTAACGTTTTACGAGAAAGATAATGGTGCGGGTTAGAATATTCTAAAGTGATTTGTCAGGGGCAGAAAAGGGGGAGGGGCAGAACAATTTCTATCGCCTATTTCCACAAAACTTATACATAATAAGCTTCATGATATGAGGAATCTAATGGTGATATATGTCAAAAGTGGCACAGTTCGAGTCAGAGGTGCACGGAAGGGGAGAGGGGAACCGAAATTGATCAAAATATTTTAGCGCCGATTTCCACTAAATTAATACACATTGTTCTCCATGATACAAGGAATATAATTGTGTGAATTAAAGACGCCAAATTGGTGCTGTTTGGGTGGGAGATTGTGGGGGGGGGGCACTAAATTTGAGAAGAATTTGTTTAGTCCCCGAATACCACCAAACGTATACATAATCATCTTCATGATATGGGGAATCTAATGGCGTGGTTTAAATATGTCAAAAGTGGGGTGCACTTAAGGGGAGAGGGATACCACAATTGATACAAAAATATTTTTAGCGCAGATTTCCACCAATTTGCTATACGTTCTTCTTCATCTAATCGTGCGATTTAAAGACGCCCAAATTGGCGCCGTTTGGTGAGAGATGGGGGACAGGAGCCTAATTGTGCGGTTTAAAGATGTCAAAAGTTCGAATCAATGGTCATGGAGGGGGAGAGGAACAGCAACATTGATAACAGTATTTTAGTGCCGATTTCTACCGCATTCATACACATTCTTCTTCGTGATTCGATGAATGTGGTTTAAATATGTCAAATTTCTGCCGTTTGTGTTAGAGATGGGGGGGGGGGGGGCATTACATTTGATACAAATTTGTTTAGGAAACTTTAGTCGCCGATTTCCATCAATTGTATATATTTTCAGTTTCAGATCTAAATGAATTCTCATCCTGGTCTGATCCATCCTTTTCATCATGCATGACTAGTGGCCACAAGACTACTGATCCATTTAGAATATGCTGCCATCTAGTAGTCTGTGAGGGAACCGATGGGGGAAAATCAAGCCCCCATTGGGTGCAAATTGAATTATGCAAACTTGTTTAGTGTGGTTCAAGGGGATGGTTTGCAGTTAGAAATTCCAAGGTGGATACCCTTCCCACCCACACAAACCATCTAGCCACTTTCCAAGTGCCAAATATCACAGACTCACTTAGTTTTTGGTATATTTGTTCTATCTGAGAATACACTACACCAGCTGCCAAATATGGCCCATAATCTGAATAAAAACAATTCAGACCTTGCAACAATTGTGTTGTCGAAATGATCGTAAACAAAAAAACGCAACATCAAAATACACAGGGCAAGGCTTATCGATTCAAACTGTGAAGTGTGTTTTTGTGTATTTCTCGCATTTTCCCTTGGTTGTATATCAACAGGCTATCAGTGTCCCATCGCTAATGTCTACAATTGTCTCAGTCTTATAACCCTTCCTGAGGTTCTTGAAAGCGTCTTTACCGTTATCATGTGTTGTCTTTACTGTGATAAACATGCATAATGGTGAAGATGACTGGAATAATGGTAAAGACAACAAGCAGTCGCAGACGCCAGTATCCCCTGTCGAAATGTGCAGTTGGGGAAGTGCCTTTTCAATAATGTTTGCGTTCTCTGCCGAAATGTGCAGTAGGGGAAGTGCATTATCAACAAGAGGTGGCCCGGGGATTTGTGAACTCATTTTAGGACTGACTAAAAATAATAAAGTCCAATAACTCTGCTGAAAATATCTGGCCGGACCTGGTTTGTGAACTCGTTCTAGACACTGCGTCGCATCGGTGCTATAATGTTGAGCCCTTTTAATTCAGATTGTTTGGCTTCGGCAATCTGCTACGGCAACCCTTTATCGTGGCCCAGCTTGTTTCAGCAAAATTTGGCTTCGGCATTGCCGATTGCCGTAGCCAATTATGAGGGCTGAATGTTCTATATCCATTTTTATTTTTTTGTGGGAAACTCTATTTGAAAATTTGACCATCTGGTTTTCGTATATGTCTGCTTTATTTTCACCTTATGTTCTTTTCATTGTATCACAGGAAACGAAAAACTAATATAATTTTATTTTATTGCTTTAAATGTCAGTATTATTCTTGTAATTCTTTGACATGTGTTTGGAGATAGAACACTTTACTCAACAATTTAGCTTTTTCCGTGAGTGATAAAGTGTTTTTTAGGATTTTAAATCATTCCAACACTTTACTCAACAATTTAGCTTTTTCTGTGAGTGCTAAAGTGGTTTTTAAATCATTCCAAAGTACAAAACTCGCATAATATGTCATTTTCAGTGCTATATTAACCTAAGAATTTAGCTGGAATTAAGATTTTCATATATAAGAGTACGAAAGCACCATTTCTAGTCAGGCATATTAACGGCCACCAGTTCCCATTGCTTACCATTGTCAGTTGTAGATAGAACATTATAGCACTAAAATTTACGCAAGCATGTGGTACAAAATAAACCAATGCATTGGACCACAGTGGAGATAGAACACTACAGCACTGACACAAAAACTAATTCGGAAGATGGAACATATTTGGATAGCCTCTTATTCATATCTGGTATATGCTATACTCAATATCTTGTGTGTTTCAGACAGAAAATGCCACGCCGAATCGACGGTACAGTTACCTCTATTTCCCCCCAAAATGGATATAGAACATTTTAGCACCGAGGCGACAAATCCTGGTCATGTGAACTCACAATATACCAAAAATCTTTGAAATCCGTTGACATTTGTGGAAATGAGCCCTGTGAAGTCGTCCATTTGCACACAATTTTTTTTTTAAAGTCCAATAACTCCGTTTAAAATATCCGACCGGACCTGGTTTGCGAACTCGTTCTAGATACTGGTCAAGTGTACTCATACACCAAATATCTTTGAAATGCAATTACTCTGGATGGCGAAATCATTTGCGTTAGTTTCTATGGAGTGGTACGATCAATTTCTTTGAATTTTTTCGGTGATGTTAATGGAATGCTACAAATGTACATTCCCCAGGTTGGCATATAAGCGGGTAGTGTTCTCTATTCCGAAGGTTCATTATTCCGAAGGTTCGCTATTCCGAAGGTTCATTATTCCGAAGGTTCATTACTCCGAAGGTTCGCTATTCCGAAGGTTCGCTATTCCGAAGGTTTTCTATTCTGGGCGTATTTAACCAGAAATGAATGAAAATTTGCACCCCCACCACAAAAACACACGAGGAATGAAAAATACTATTACGCTAGTATTCACATATAGTACATTTATACACCCACTTCTGATTCCCAAATTGTCCCAGTTTATCGTTTAATATGGAAAGTTGAAAACACCATGACTGAAATAAACTATATGTAAGAGATATAGTTTTTCCGAACTGGCCATTTGAAAGAAACATCAACATTAAATTCCCACTTAATTTTCGAACACCCAGATCACATATATAACATATATGCCAGTATATATACCATTGGAAATAGGAAGCTCTCAAACACTGTATTATCAGCTTATGCGATGTAATAAACTGTGAACCTGTTGTTTTTGTTGAGTTAACGACGTGTTTTTGTGCTTTTAAAGGTTCATCTGGTTTTGTTGTGCAACGTGTATTATTTTCAATGGAGGGGGAATAACTCTATATTTTAGGGATAGTGTTATTCCCCTTCAATTGAAAATACATTAGGTTGAATTATGTTGCATTCTGGGAGCCATAACGGGGGGGGGGGGGTCTTTTATGATTTAAGCCGTTTTCTATTTATCTATGGACATCTTCTGATACAGACGTTTAAAATTCAATACAAATTCACAATTGCAGTTTGGTTCATCTCATACCCGTCTATTCAACGACATTCTGCTACGCATTATTCATTAAGAGTTATAGCCCCACTGTTTTAATCCGCCTTTAGCTGGCGTATTATTGCCTCTAAGATTATTGAGAAATAACGTCATACGTGATGACATTGAATCGTATGGAAACATAGCAATTACAAGTGTGGGCTGCCTGACGTGAATATGTTTTGTTTTGGGAAATAACGTCATACGTAATGACATTTAATCTCAAGGAAACCCGCGAAGAAAAAAGTCACATTTAATGTTTCAATGTTTTAAGTTATTTCCTTAATAAAAAGTTTCTTCGTGATAAAGAACCCTCTCAATACTTTAGAATATAGAATTAACCTTTAAAATAACAAAAATCTTCGGAATAGCGAACCTTCGGAATAGAGAACCTTCGGAATAGTGAACCTTCGGAATAGCGAACCTTCGGAATAGAGACATGTTCCCCATATAAGCCTAAGAACTTAACTTATAACTTTGTCGCACTCGAACAAGTCCATAATATGTCTTTAACTATTAAGAATGCCTTTTCGGATACATCAGTTGCAGAATGGAATATACCTGAGGTTAACAGTTAGCAGCTGCAAGCCATATCTGGCATGTTAGAAGCAAACTCCAATCCTTCATTTCTCCAGGCAAAGTCAGCCTAAAACGGTAATAAATGTACATGTTGATGTATTCAGTTTACTACCAAATTATTTTTTTCTTCTTTATATACAATATTATTTACCCATAATAAAACCACATATCCATGTTTCATAACTTGAAAATAAATTTGATAAAAAAACTAAAACAATTTAATGAAAAGAAATGCAAAACGAAAACAATAAGATGAAAGAGAAAAAAATTCCAATGGATGGGGATGGGGGGGGGGAATCCAGAATAGTGTTGTAAATTATTAAATGATCACCCAAGACAATGTGCATGTACTGGTCCCATAAACACATTGCTCATAATTTTGGCTATAATTTCTGGCATTTGCCATGGAATTGCTGGCTCTCATAATAAAAAGATGTATAATCAGAACTAACGCTCGCAAATTAATATTTCTTAGGCTTTAGGGTAAAAAATATTTGATTCGAGTCCCGGAACCCACCCATCAAAGGTCAGAGTGATCAGATACAAATTTTTGAAATCTATTATTTTTCACCATCAGTACTTTTTAGCGGCCTGGTAAAAAGTTGACGAGAAGACGGCCCCGAATCAAATTGCAGATGAGGATGAATAACTCTTAACATCCAAGTGGCTTTTGTGTGTCAGATATTTGACAAACCGGGGGCATTTTAAAAATGTTGTTGTTGTTGAATCCATCAAATCGGAATTGGTACCTTTAATAAAGCTGAAGGTGTCATTAATTGTCACTACATTTTGGTGCATTGGGTACCCAGGCGAAAACAAAACTAAAGAAGAAATAATTTTACCAGATGCTAAACAACTTGTTAACTTGTGAAAAGATCTCTACTTGATCGAAGTGTGAATCAAAGGTATTCAATTCTGACATCATGTCTAAAAAAAGATATATTCGTGATATGCCTTGATCGATAAGATTGCTATCATAATGAATAACCCTTTCATGATGGGAGCTGCGCTGACACAGTATGAAAGACCCTGTGCCATAGGGAGCCTCGCATATACATGTATCATAGAATGTATTGGCTCAAGTTAAATACTGTTAGTCATTGTATTCCTTTATATATGTGAAGCACACTATGTACATGTATAAAAAAAATGCACTCGCAAAGGGTTTTCACAAAATTTCAAGAAACTCCAGTCATGAAAAGGTTAAGTGGGAAGTAATGGACTCGAAACCATGATTTTGTTTAATATATTTGACTTTAGCTGGTATGATTCTGCTAATGGCTCTTTCCACATCTGTTTTTAACTTTTCTGTGCATTTTAAAGATGTATAATCCGATTAAGCACCCCCTCATTTACTATTTATTTGAATTCGGGGTAAAAGCTATTTAATTTGAGTTGAGGAACCCACCTATCATAGCCCAGAATTAATAGATATCAATTATTTAAAGCTATTAATTTTTACCATCAAGACTTATTGGTGGCTCTTTGAACAGTCAATGAGCCGACAGTATTGGACCAAATGGCGGATGAAGATGGATAACTCTAAAATCAAGAGGCTTTGTGTTGATAATAAGGCCAAATTTCGTCGAACGACATACTGATATTAAATAAAATAACATATTTCGGCCAATTTCATACTATAGTTGACAGTGGTTAGCATTATTTTTGGGAAATATAAATAGACCAGCACATTAGGTTTCACTTCTCTTGAGTGCCTAATAAACATACATGTACGATTATTAAAATCGAGGTAAAATTCCCACCTGTATGATCGTTATTTGGTCCTATACATTTATTAAATTAACCAAAAGAAATAATTCACCAATCTTAAATTGTGTTATTCATAGATCTGTAAATGAACTCTGATTGTTGACAGTGATCAGCACACTGTATATCAAAACTATTTCTGTCACATAGCATCAGTAAACCAGTCAGATGGTGCGTTTTGTTGGGATGTATGGTACTAATATTTCCAGTCTGTACGCTTATTCCACCCTGTACTATTATTCAGTTACGCGGCATTTTCCAACCTGTACTATTATTTCACCCTGTACTTTTATTAGGCACTCAAGAGTAGGGAAAGAAAATCGAGGAAAGCCAAATTTTTTCATTGATCAATAATCACATGTTTAAGAACAACATGGCGAAAGTCCCCTAAAATCAGAGTTGAGCTTTTTTGAGATATCTTGATTTTTAGGAGTGGTTCAAATTCTGAAGCGAATGCAGTCATGTATAGATCAATTAGTTCCCAATTCTTACTACATTGAGATATACACAAACAATGCTTAGTCATGAACCATATAAGTAGAATGTATCTCCCAAAATGGCCAAAATAGAATGGAAATTACATTTTGTGCAAATCGAATAGCTAGTCCCATAAGAGTGACAACACGCTCAAAATGTGTGAGGAACAATGATTGTGAAGTATAAGAGAAACATTATATCAGGGATTTACGAGTTCTCTCTAATACATGTATAGTAATATATCTCGCGAGAGCCGAGAGATATAGCAAAAAGCAAAGTCTCTCATACAATGGTTCAGTAAATCTGGACTTTTTGGGCGTAAAAAAACGGAGAATAAAGCAATTTTGTCTGAACTATTTATCTTAAATCTTGTGATATATGTGTATACTAAACGGTAAAATGAAATTTAATAGCGACAAATTGATTCTGTGACCTTTCCCAGAAGCAGAAATATGTGGGCAATTGCATGTGACTGACATTACATTCAAAGAACTTTTTCCAGATTCATTGTGATGAATAGAGCAACATTTATAAATATATAATCTTATGACAAAATGGCATCGTTCAATGTCAGCGTGACTGACATTACATGAAAATATCAAGGCTCAGTGCCAAAGTTCTTGTTTTCAAATTAAATTTGTCTTAAATTTACTGAAACTCATATGATTTTCTTTGTTAATTTTTCGTGGTAGATATTTCAAGATAATGTAAAAGCTAAATTTAAGCTTAGAACAAACATGAAATATTTTTTGTTGTCCAAATGCGTGACTGACATTAATACACTAATTTCGTGTCAGACATTACACTAATTTCGTGACTGACATTACGCTATGAAATATATCAAATATTTCCCCAACAGTTTCCGATCCAAATGAGTAATTATTGCCCTACCAACCAGATTTTATGGGGTTTAAAGGTACTCAATCCGATAAAACTCATCTCAATTACTATTTCAATGGCTTCGGGCAGTTCGGGGGTCAAAAATATTTGATTCGAGTCGAGGAAGTCACCCATCAAAGCTCAGATTTGTTAGATATCGATTTTAGAAATCTATTATTTTTCATTATCGGGAATACTTTCTGTCCCAGAACGCAGTCAAAATTGCGTTATTATCACCACTTGATTTTAGAGTTATCCATCCTTGTCTGTTTGAATAGTGTTTGTGCACACGTCTCGAGCAGGTTAAGAATTTGACGGCAATTATTAGTACTCATCTCGAGAAATAATTAACAAATTTCAAAAATCAATATCTAATAACTCTGAGCTTTGTTTGATGGGTTCCTCACCTCGAATCAAATATTTTTTACCCCCAAAGCCAAAGAAATAATAATATAGGACCCTCTGATCGGATTGTTGTTGTTGGAATCTGTTGAGATGGGGACCCTCTGTTCGGATTGAGTTCCTTTAAATGCAATTAATATATTTTATTACCATATACATGTACAGTAGTGATGCGGACCGGACCGGACCACCGCCAAGGCGGTCCAGTCCGGTCTGTCCAGGCCATTCCGGTCTGGTACACATGCCTGGACCGGTCCAAAACGGTCCGGTCCACCTATAATAGGCTATATGTTAATTAATTCTCTGTTTTCTCAAAGTTTTTACTCTGTATAGTACAAACTATAAGGCTACTGAGTTCAGTACATTGCAATGAGTCCATATATGTTAAAACTTGCATTGTTTGCCGATTGTATGCATTATTGTCTGTCTCTGGTGGGATATACTGGGAACGATGCACGATAATAGTATTTCTAGAAATGCGAACATGCACTAATTAAATGTATTGGACAGATATATAGCTAGGGCCAGAATGTGTTATAACCAGAATGTGTTATAGCACTCAACTGATCGTATGCATTATTCGTATCATACCTATTGTCCCCCAAAAAAAATATTTTTGGGGGACTATAGAAACGGGGTCTCTCTGCCCGTCCGTCCGTCAAACTTTTGAGTACCTTCATGGTGTAATCATCTCCTCCTACATATTTCATCCCAGAGATTTGAAACTTCAGAATATTGTTGCCCATATATTGAAGATGTGCAACATGTATATAGATGATGGAAAAAATATTTTTTGACGGAGTTATTCACCCTTTTTGACTTAGAAAATTTCAATATCTTTTATAATTTTCTGTATGAGGGTACCTTCGTGGTGTAATCAACTCCTCCTACAGTTTTGATCATAGATATTTGAAACTTCAGAGTATTGTTACCCACATATTGAAAATGTTCAACATGTATATATAGATGACGGAAAAATTATTTTTTTATGGAGGTATTAACCCTTTTCAACTTAGAAAATTTCAACATGTTTTTTTAATTTCTTCAACAAAGCGGCATCGACTTGCCACTTTTTCGGGGGACACTGGGGCTAAATTGAAATAACTATACTGATGGCAATTATACAAATGTCTACTAATATGACTACTACATTAATATTGGAGTCTTGGAGATTGTGATGGCTGATTGTATATCCCTGACAATTACAGTTATATATAAGTACAACTACTGTTGGATTAATGTGACTGTCTTGTGTATGTACTATCTAATGTGGTTTGCATGTTTCTTCGATAAGTATAACTGTGAAAAACAATAGACTACTCGATTCGATATCCATCCATTGATTAGTTGATGCCGTGTTACACTGTTCCATACTCATTCAGTTGCATGTTTGTCACATTGATAGGGTGCTACATAGTGTTGGTCAGTGTTACATTAATACATTATAAGGAAAGTGACATGTACAAAGTTCATCTATACATTGTTTTCGTGGCCTCAAACGTTTAATAGATATTAATAATCACTTAAATGCGTCAATACATCGTTGTTAATTGATATGACGGCAAATACGCAATAATATTCGCGATAGTTTAATATAACTGAAGTAAAATAGTGGACCGGACCGGAGAGTACCGGACCGGCGACAAAAAAACATTTAAGTTGTTTGACATTCAAATACTTTAATATGAACACCTTTTTCACTTATTTTAGTTGGTATTTAACATTCTTTTATGGACAGACTAATCTGTCTGTGTCTGATATTATGCTACTGAATTTGAGTCTAACATTAACCTATGAAAAAAAAAAGAACAAAATATTAGTTCTTCATTCTCAATTACCTTTTGTACAAGTTTTACAGACAATAGTGTTTGGAGACCGAGGAAAATGGGAGGTGGTTTGCACAGGTTGTCTTACTTTGGCCAATATTTCATGCCTACATGACATTTCAGTATTGTTTGTTTACAAGCTAGTATTTAGTGAGATATATATATTAAATTGAATAAATAAATAAGTGGATAAGAATCGTCATTGTATGGCAGCCTCCCGAGAAAAATGATAGTATAATAGTATACTGTGGACTTTCTCGTAGAAGTTGAACAACATTCATTGGCCACAACAAAAGTCTGAGCACACTGTTCATTATACCTGGGGACATAAATTTCCGATTATATAAGCTGATAATGTTCAGCCCACTTGTAGTTCGGGCTGTAACAATGCAGAAGTTCACATTGCAAATCAAAATGTTTATTACATGCTTGTTCCTAGAAGTACCTGTACAGTGTTATTGTCGTTCCATATTCACAAATCCGTATGCAACGTACCTTCCATACACATCTCGTTGACGTAAAATGACGTACATGACGTTCGCCTCAACCACGAAACTCGAACTTAAATAAAAGAATCATCACACATGACAAACACGCCCTGTATGAGCCTAAATCAACCTTCTAATCCTGTGTTTTTAATGCACGGATTCTAGGACGCGAAGCGTGTAATAAACACAGAACGACACGATGTGTAAATGTGTTTTTCGATACGGCACTCGTGCTGTCGCGGAAGGATAGACCCCGAGGTGCTTGGCCTCTCGTTCTATCCTTGCGCGACAGCACTCGTGCCGTATCGACAAACCCATTTACATACCGTATACTCAACCGTTATCACCTTACTAGAACAATCAATAGTTAGCGGCTCCCATGGTGCCAACGACATAGAGTTATTACAATTAGCTTAGCGGATTTATGCGGACTTTTTGCGTATTGTCCGATGTGAAATCCCGCCGTATTCTATATTAATGTTTTATGAATTGATCTGCCTGTGTGATATAATGCATACATATGTTCGTATAATATTGTTTTTAAAGTCGTATTTGTGTTAATTCAGTTATACCGAGTAACAAATACAGCCCTCTTAATTCAGATTGTTTGGCTTCGGCAATCCGCTAAGGCAACAGTATGCCGTGGCCCAGTTTGCTTGAGCAAATTGCCGTAGCCAATTATGAAGGCTGCAAATACAGTTTAAAGCAAATATTTTAGTCTGACATTAACTTGAACCGCCCAGAAATGATGATTTAATTTGGGCCAAAAACATTTGGCTAAAGTTTTTTTCATTTGGCTAATAAAATTTTCATTTGGCTAAACTTTTGGCTCAAATATTTTTCGGTCCAGCACGAACACTGTGCACAATTAAGAATAACAGAGCCACCATTGCAGTGCATGAACAACAAAATTCAAGAAGCCAGAATATTTAAAGCAGGAAATTTGGCCATGGGTCACGATGGGAAAAGTCGCCAAAACACCTCAACATTTAATCATCATGCTATATTCATAATAATATTGAGGTACTCTTGGGCTCCAAATAAACATGCATTTCTTGGGAAATTTCCCCCCGGCACAGTGCTTATTTGGGTCTGCACGTTTATTAATTTTGAGGCTATGAACATTGAAATCAGCACAAACTCAAGATTTCTATATGACTCTGATACCAAAATGATGAGTTTATATCTTTATGCATGTATATGACACACATGTGAACATTTAAATACTGAATAAAACACCACATGACACATACCTACTATGTTGATTACTATACTTGACCTACACGAACTGTAAAAATAATATGTTTAACAGTTGATGTTTTGCTCAGAGTTTATTATTTGGCCATTTTGGGTCTGCACTTTTAAAGTTTTATTAACTTTCAATGAAATCCCCCCCCCCCCCCTGCACTATTATTGGGGCCTGCACTTTTATTTGGAGCCCGAAAGTATAGTCATGTCTATTATACATGCATCTTTAAGTATGCATACCAATAACATGTGATGAGTGATCTTATATTATTAATTTCAATTTCTCTCTGGCTTAATCAAATCAACTTCAGATTAGATAAACTTGTGTTTGTTTTGTGGTAATTGCTTAATGTATCTATATAAGATCAGAGTGGAAAAGATCAGACTGGAAGTGGAGCAGGATTACATAATACAATGTGAGAAGTCTTCTTAACATCCCAGCAGTATACAACGGTGCACCTCCACCAGAACACCTTTCAACAGCTTGATAAATTTCATTCAAATGTGACTGGAAGGGGGGGGGGGGTCCCAAAACCATGAGTCGAAAAAAAAAAAAAATTTGCACAAAGAGGGGTGGGGGTCCAAAGTGTGCTGCAAACAAAAAATTCAGCGTTGTGTATGCAAATTTGTTCCTGACCCCCCCCCTGATTCAGGGGGGATCAATGCATATTACTTTTTATTTGCGCTTGCGCAATAAGGTCTTTTATCACTTTAACCCTTTGGTGAGTAGAACGACATATATGTTATCTATCGGTTGAAGAGTAGAATGACATATATGTCATTTCAGGAAGTGTTATTTTATGTAGACATAACTTCAATAAATCATCTGATTTATAAATGATTTGTATAGGAGTTATTTTTATTAATATAATGTCCCAAATGTATAAGTGCAATCAATTATGATAACACACGTTAATAAAAAATGCACCTAAATTAAAATGAATTATTTGACCATTTTGATCGAACTTGTTAATAATTATTTCTATGACGTTGATGTTAAATTTACTCATGACGTCATGTGTATGACGTTACAGATACTCTCCAAATGGTTAATTTGGAAGAAGAAAAACAATGCCATTTACGATGCCATAATCGCTGCAGTAAGTCAGAAATACAAACAAATTTCGTAATAACAACTGGAAGATGTCTGGCCTTTCGATATAATAATTTAATTTTTGTAAACATTGTTTTCTACAAGGTGCCTGTGCATCAAACATGTTGTTTCCATACTTGTATTTACTTTAGGGCTGATAATGATATTTATTTATTAAATTATAATGGCCTGGCAATATTGCAACAATCCAACATGCAACTGTGACTAGTGTGTCAGAGGCAGAGATACTTTATAGTTTATTGTCTTTAATTTTATATGAATTATGAATATGATGCAGTCCTAGAAATGTGTAAAAGGCAATATTGCAACATGAAATTGTCACTGTTGAATGCAACATTTTCCTAATTTCAAATTATTTTGAGTGTTCTCCCCAGATCAAACATACCTTACTTATATTTAAATTGGCGCAGTACTATTTTTCGAGCACCCATCGGTGCATTAATTTAAAACTGAGCGAAAAATACCACGACTCCCAAGTTTAATCGACTCCCACAGTCCATAGGTACGGTAATACAAGAGGGTAATGTTGCTGAGTTTACATATATATTATGAAGGGTTGAAATAATTACACCTATATGTATACATGTATATGCATATATTTACATTCGGCCAACCGCTATCAAGATCATATGCCAAGCGACAAATCATGGTAACATAGACATTGTTGAACTTGTAGAATAAATACTAATATTCCAAGTCGCCACAAAATGATGCATGTAAAAACTAGTTTATTGTCTACATGATGTAAATCCACCGCCTGCGATGGTGTTTAAACACGCATATACTATCTCCAGTAATGACTAAGAACATAAACTGTCATCAGCTCAAAGATGTATGAAAATATCACGGAAATGTTAAGAAATGATTATTTTTGTAAGCTTTTAATTCGCGCAGCTACATGTAGGTGCGCGAATTTAAAGTGCGCGAATTCAAAACTGAGCAAAAAATAATATTGCGCGAATTTAAATACGAGTAAGGTATGTCGGATCGACACTTTCTATTTTTAGACTGTTAACTACACAATAAGCAGATAAGTGAATAACACATGTGCGAGGACCCCACCCCCATTTTCGTACGCCGTATTCCATGCCCTGTTATGAGGTACATGTACGCCATATTCCGGCCCCTCTGTTAGGAGGTATTCGGTATTCCATAAATACCGGTATTCGTATGCCGACGTTCGAAAAAATGAAGTTTTTATATATT
Source organism: Siphonodentalium dalli (assembly GCA_032622095.1). Taxonomy (NCBI): domain Eukaryota; kingdom Metazoa; phylum Mollusca; class Scaphopoda; order Gadilida; family Siphonodentaliidae; genus Siphonodentalium; species Siphonodentalium dalli. The sequence continues at coordinate 144,827,254 of CP136067.1, read as the reverse complement.
TTTATTTATTCCACACCCATTGACGTGAGGCACATGTATTCAACGGAATCCCAGCCATTGAATACATATTAGTGTATTGTATACCTCTAGTGGAATACACGCCAGAACTATTCTTGTTGACGTTGTCGCCAAGAAAGATGATGTACATTACGCCGATCATCCGCTTCCGGTGACCCCCCCCCCCATAATTACTGATTATTTGTCAGACTTAAATCACAATAAAGGTAGCTATAGTAACAATGGAGGTGACATTCGTGGATTGAACTTATTTGACTGAACGGTGTATAATAAATACACAACACAACTTGCATCATAATCTCAAATCTGTTATCGAACTCGTTGCGGACGGCGCAAAGTTATATTTCTCTCGAGCTACGCTCTCGCGAAATAAATCCTTGCGCCTATGGGAGGCCCTTTTCACATTTATTATTTATTTGCGCTTAAGCGCAAATAATTTTCGCTTAAGCGCAAATACCTAACACTCCCTTCCTTCCCTCTGATTGTGAATGATTGAGTCCATCTCATAGTATATTTGATGGGCCCATACAGACTCGAAGTTGAAGAAAAAACATATTTCCATATGCATATCAGCATCTCTGTCCAATGGTGTCCCAGGAATTGGTGTCTCACTCCCAGAGCTCTAGTATATTTTATTAAAGGGATATCTCCTGCACAGATATAAACCATTTCCATGGCCATAACAAGGGAATTAGGGGTTACCGGGGGCTTGCTTCCTTCATATGGTGTACTTATTGACTTGAAATAGGGGGAAAAAACCCTATTTTCATATTATCAGCATCCCTGTCCCCAAGAATGTGTGTCTCCATCACAGAGATCAAGTATTGTTATAAATGAGACATATCCTGCACAGATCTATACCATTTCCATGTCATAAAAGGGATCTAGGGGTTACTGGGGGATTGCTTCCCTCATATGGTGGGCCTATATAGACTTGAGTGATGTGTTTAGGCCCGTGCCATTTAAAATTAATTCAGGGGGGAATCAATGAATATTAATTTTTATTTTGCGCTTAAGCGCAAATATGATCTATTTGCGCTTAAGCGCAAATGATTTGCACTTAAGCGTAAATGATTTGCGCTTAGCGCAAAATATTTGCGCTTAAGCGCAAATGATAGAGGTTATTTGCGCTTAAGCGCAAATATTTGCGCTTAAGCGTAAATAAATAATAAATGTGAAAAGGGCCTCCCATATGCGCCATCCGCAACTCATTCGATAAAAGATTCTCGATTAAGATGCGCGTTGTGTTATGTCTATGTGGGGGTGGGTGACCTTGTGTGCTCTCATTTGATTTTTGAAACATTTGCATGGCCATCGATCATGCAATAACACACCCAGTTCACGTTTGGTTATCTTTGTGTCCGTACAATATTCTGAATTAGACAGTATGGATAACTGCCAATATAGACTAGATACGTTCGTCCTAGTGTATTTGATGTAAAATTTGAGACACGAAACAGAATTTTAATGACGTAGAGAAACTATAAATAGCAACACTGCAAACTGTATATACGGCGAATGCCGACTTATAAAGACACAGTGAACACATATCGAGAAACATACAAAGGTTGCCTACATGTATACTAAAATACTTACCTTTAAACCGTTCTCGTAACGCCGATAGCCCCCATTCGGTTAATTTGCTCGTAACAAAATCGTCCGACATTTTTATGCGACTGTGTCTCAAAGCGAGTCTCCAACATTACTGGCCGCTAAATATAATCTGATATATCACGTGAATGTTTAAACCAATGAGATTAGCAGATCAACCCAATTTCGTCATCTCGTGCCTCCAATTAAAAGTTATCTCTCCCAGAGAGTTCAAATTGAGTCTCAGTGAGATTGAAAACGACCTCTCATGGGCACGCAAAACTATGGATTCAACCCTCCAATTAAGTTACGTCCCCGAAATTAAACCCTCAATGTTTAGTGTGCACCCCAGGATAGATAATTTGTTCCTCGTGAGAGACCAATTCAACCTCCGGAATTATTGCCCTTCAAAGATTGACCCTCGTGTATTTAGTGTGCAGTACTGCGACTTTGTATTGTTTGTGTGGATGCTGTCAGTATAGGTTAGAAGGAACTAAATAGGTAGAATTACGTCCCTTTCGTTTTTACATGGTATCTCGAATACGAGTTAAAAAAATTCTGGCACGCGATTGGCCTATAATATTTCAATAATATTTACAAATTTAAAAGATATAATACATATGGCATGTATAAATGTGATTTTCCCTAGTCTGATTTGCGTTCGTGTCCAAACATTGGGTATTTGTTTTCATCAGCAGTTAAAATTTTGTGCAAAAAGTGGGGTAGTGTGGAAAACGTGTGTTGTAAAATTGAAAAAGGCGTGGTCAGGGTAGTACTCATACATGGCAGAAGATGCGCGAAGGGTTGGGCTTCACGAAATTTACGATTTTGTGCAATTCGTATGTAGCAAATTTAGTGAGCGGGGCCAAACATTAACACTGAGGCCTATGGAAAACATTTGGTTCCTTCTAACCTAAAGCAAAACAAATCGAGTTTTTCGTATTTCGGCATATGATGAAGAAATATGGTGGAATGTCACATCGTTGTTGTTAGATTAGCGAAGCATACTCAGTTAGGTATTATACCACACCGGATTTTGATTTTATAGCAATTTTTCACGGCGTGGGGAATATTTGCACCTACTGACCTCAGTGAGATTTTCGTACATTTATCGTCATTCTGTATCCGGTGTGCTCCTTTAAGAGAGGAACCACCTCATATCGATATCTTCATTTATTGGTGGACAAATGACCATCGAAAAATACTTGATATCTCGAATAGTTTTAACCTTGTAGCTGTCAACTTGTCGACCACACGGAAATTCCTAGCTTTCAGGTACAGGGGGGGGGGGGGGGGGGGGGGTATCAAAATCCGCAATTGTATTCAGAAACCCGGGAAGTACAGTTTAATGAAGCATATAATCTGAAACAGGATTAACACACATTGCCAATGTCGTTCAATGCCTGCGCGCCGTGGATATTAAAGGCATCTTCTGCTCGATTAATTACCATTTGTTACCTAAATTTCCACCAATTTTGAGACATTTTCCAAATTTGCCAAATCTCGGTAACTGCAGATGGCACTGATCAATTCCTGAATATCACTTCTTTGATTAATGAACGGACGTTCCCATAATTGCCAACGACAAGGACAAATTTCCGTCAAAATTGTCCAAGTAAATGAATCATCTTTGGACATAGTGGGGTTAAAATAGCCAAGATTTCTGGAGAATGAGAACAAAGAGATGTATAAAATCAGTTTTATTTAGCATAGATATGACCCAGCTTCACGCCGAGGTAGTATGGATTACGTAGGATCAGTTTCCCCCATCGCTTAAGGTTAGAAGAAACTAAATAGGTAGAATTACGTCCCTTTCGTTTTTACATGGTATCTCGAATACGAGTTAAAAAAATTCTGGCACGCGATTGGCCTATAATATTTCAATAATATTTACAAATTTAAAAGATATAATACATATGGCATGTATAAATGTGATTTTCCCTAGTCTGATTTGCGTTCGTGTCCAAACATTGGGTATTTGTTTTCATCAGCAGTTAAAATTTTGTGCAAAAAGTGGGGTAGTGTGGAAAACGTGTGTTGTAAAATTGAAAAAGGCGTGGTCAGGGTAGTACTCATACATGGCAGAAGATGCGCGAAGGGTTGGGCTTCACGAAATTTACGATTTTGTGCAATTCGTATGTAGCAAATTTAGTGAGCGGGGCCAAACATTAACACTGAGGCCTATGGAAAACATTTGGTTCCTTCTAACCTAAAGCAAAACAAATCGAGTTTTTCGTATTTCGGCATATGATGAAGAAATATGGTGGAATGTCACATCGTTGTTGTTAGATTAGCGAAGCATACTCAGTTAGGTATTATACCACACCGGATTTTGATTTTATAGCAATTTTTCACGGCGTGGGGAATATTTGCACCTACTGACCTCAGTGAGATTTTCGTACATTTATCGTCATTCTGTATCCGGTGTGCTCCTTTAAGAGAGGAACCACCTCATATCGATATCTTCATTTATTGGTGGACAAATGACCATCGAAAAATACTTGATATCTCGAATAGTTTTAACCTTGTAGCTGTCAACTTGTCGACCACACGGAAATTCCTAGCTTTCAGGTACAGGGGGGGGGGGGGGGGGGTATCAAAATCCGCAATTGTATTCAGAAACCCGGGAAGTACAGTTTAATGAAGCATATAATCTGAAACAGGATTAACACACATTGCCAATGTCGTTCAATGCCTGCGCGCCGTGGATATTAAAGGCATCTTCTGCTCGATTAATTACCATTTGTTACCTAAATTTCCACCAATTTTGAGACATTTTCCAAATTTGCCAAATCTCGGTAACTGCAGATGGCACTGATCAATTCCTGAATATCACTTCTTTGATTAATGAACGGACGTTCCCATAATTGCCAACGACAAGGACAAATTTCCGTCAAAATTGTCCAAGTAAATGAATCATCTTTGGACATAGTGGGGTTAAAATAGCCAAGATTTCTGGAGAATGAGAACAAAGAGATGTATAAAATCAGTTTTATTTAGCATAGATATGACCCAGCTTCACGCCGAGGTAGTATGGATTACGTAGGATCAGTTTCCCCCATCGCTTAAGGTTAGAAGAAACTAAATAGGTAGAATTACGTCCCTTTCGTTTTTACATGGTATCTCGAATACGAGTTAAAAAAATTCTGGCACGCGATTGGCCTATAATATTTCAATAATATTTACAAATTTAAAAGATATAATACATATGGCATGTATAAATGTGATTTTCCCTAGTCTGATTTGCGTTCGTGTCCAAACATTGGGTATTTGTTTTCATCAGCAGTTAAAATTTTGTGCAAAAAGTGGGGGTAGTGTGGAAAACGTGTGTTGTAAAATTGAAAAAGGCGTGGTCAGGGTAGTACTCATACATGGCAGAAGATGCGCGAAGGGTTGGGCTTCACGAAATTTACGATTTTGTGCAATTCGTATGTAGCAAATTTAGTGAGCGGGGCCAAACATTAACACTGAGGCCTATGGAAAACATTTGGTTCCTTCTAACCTAAAGCAAAACAAATCGAGTTTTTCGTATTTCGGCATATGATGAAGAAATATGGTGGAATGTCACATCGTTGTTGTTAGATTAGCGAAGCATACTCAGTTAGGTATTATACCACACCGGATTTTGATTTTATAGCAATTTTTCACGGCGTGGGGAATATTTGCACCTACTGACCTCAGTGAGATTTTCGTACATTTATCGTCATTCTGTATCCGGTGTGCTCCTTTAAGAGAGGAACCACCTCATATCGATATCTTCATTTATTGGTGGACAAATGACCATCGAAAAATACTTGATATCTCGAATAGTTTTAACCTTGTAGCTGTCAACTTGTCGACCACACGGAAATTCCTAGCTTTCAGGTACAGGGGGGGGGGGGGGGGGGGGGGGGGTATCAAAATCCGCAATTGTATTCAGAAACCCGGGAAGTACAGTTTAATGAAGCATATAATCTGAAACAGGATTAACACACATTGCCAATGTCGTTCAATGCCTGCGCGCCGTGGATATTAAAGGCATCTTCTGCTCGATTAATTACCATTTGTTACCTAAATTTCCACCAATTTTGAGACATTTTCCAAATTTGCCAAATCTCGGTAACTGCAGATGGCACTGATCAATTCCTGAATATCACTTCTTTGATTAATGAACGGACGTTCCCATAATTGCCAACGACAAGGACAAATTTCCGTCAAAATTGTCCAAGTAAATGAATCATCTTTGGACATAGTGGGGTTAAAATAGCCAAGATTTCTGGAGAATGAGAACAAAGAGATGTATAAAATCAGTTTTATTTAGCATAGATATGACCCAGCTTCACGCCGAGGTAGTATGGATTACGTAGGATCAGTTTCCCCCATCGCTTAAGGTTAGAAGAAACTAAATAGGTAGAATTACGTCCCTTTCGTTTTTACATGGTATCTCGAATACGAGTTAAAAAAATTCTGGCACGCGATTGGCCTATAATATTTCAATAATATTTACAAATTTAAAAGATATAATACATATGGCATGTATAAATGTGATTTTCCCTAGTCTGATTTGCGTTCGTGTCCAAACATTGGGTATTTGTTTTCATCAGCAGTTAAAATTTTGTGCAAAAAGTGGGGTAGTGTGGAAAACGTGTGTTGTAAAATTGAAAAAGGCGTGGTCAGGGTAGTACTCATACATGGCAGAAGATGCGCGAAGGGTTGGGCTTCACGAAATTTACGATTTTGTGCAATTCGTATGTAGCAAATTTAGTGAGCGGGGCCAAACATTAACACTGAGGCCTATGGAAAACATTTGGTTCCTTCTAACCTAAAGCAAAACAAATCGAGTTTTTCGTATTTCGGCATATGATGAAGAAATATGGTTGGTGGAATGTCACATCGTTGTTGTTAGATTAGCGAAGCATACTCAGTTAGGGTATTATACCACACCGGATTTTGATTTTATAGCAATTTTTCACGGCGTGGGAATATTTGCACCTACTGACCTCAGTGAGATTTTCGTACATTTATCGTCATTCTGTATCCGGTGTGCTCCTTTAAGAGAGGAACCACCTCATATCGATATCTTCATTTATTGGTGGACAAATGACCATCGAAAAATACTTGATATCTCGAATAGTTTTAACCTTGTAGCTGTCAACTTGTCGACCACACGGAAATTCCTAGCTTTCAGGTACAGGGGGGGGGGGGGGGGGGGGGGGGTATCAAAATCCGCAATTGTATTCAGAAACCCGGGAAGTACAGTTTAATGAAGCATATAATCTGAAACAGGATTAACACACATTGCCAATGTCGTTCAATGCCTGCGCGCCGTGGATATTAAAGGCATCTTCTGCTCGATTAATTACCATTTGTTACCTAAATTTCCACCAATTTTGAGACATTTTCCAAATTTGCCAAATCTCGGTAACTGCAGATGGCACTGATCAATTCCTGAATATCACTTCTTTGATTAATGAACGGACGTTCCCATAATTGCCAACGACAAGGACAAATTTCCGTCAAAATTGTCCAAGTAAATGAATCATCTTTGGACATAGTGGGGTTAAAATAGCCAAGATTTCTGGAGAATGAGAACAAAGAGATGTATAAAATCAGTTTTATTTAGCATAGATATGACCCAGCTTCACGCCGAGGTAGTATGGATTACGTAGGATCAGTTTCCCCCATCGCTTAAGGTTAGAAGAAACTAAATAGGTAGAATTACGTCCCTTTCGTTTTTACATGGTATCTCGAATACGAGTTAAAAAAATTCTGGCACGCGATTGGCCTATAATATTTCAATAATATTTACAAATTTAAAAGATATAATACATATGGCATGTATAAATGTGATTTTCCCTAGTCTGATTTGCGTTCGTGTCCAAACATTGGGTATTTGTTTTCATCAGCAGTTAAAATTTTGTGCAAAAAGTGGGGTAGTGTGGAAAACGTGTGTTGTAAAATTGAAAAAGGCGTGGTCAGGGTAGTACTCATACATGGCAGAAGATGCGCGAAGGGTTGGGCTTCACGAAATTTACGATTTTGTGCAATTCGTATGTAGCAAATTTAGTGAGCGGGGCCAAACATTAACACTGAGGCCTATGGAAAACATTTGGTTCCTTCTAACCTAAAGCAAAACAAATCGAGTTTTTCGTATTTCGGCATATGATGAAGAAATATGGTGGAATGTCACATCGTTGTTGTTAGATTAGCGAAGCATACTCAGTTAGGTATTATACCACACCGGATTTTGATTTTATAGCAATTTTTCACGGCGTGGGGAATATTTGCACCTACTGACCTCAGTGAGATTTTCGTACATTTATCGTCATTCTGTATCCGGTGTGCTCCTTTAAGAGAGGAACCACCTCATATCGATATCTTCATTTATTGGTGGACAAATGACCATCGAAAAATACTTGATATCTCGAATAGTTTTAACCTTGTAGCTGTCAACTTGTCGACCACACGGAAATTCCTAGCTTTCAGGTACAGGGGGGGGGGGGGGGGTATCAAAATCCGCAATTGTATTCAGAAACCCGGGAAGTACAGTTTAATGAAGCATATAATCTGAAACAGGATTAACACACATTGCCAATGTCGTTCAATGCCTGCGCGCCGTGGATATTAAAGGCATCTTCTGCTCGATTAATTACCATTTGTTACCTAAATTTCCACCAATTTTGAGACATTTTCCAAATTTGCCAAATCTCGGTAACTGCAGATGGCACTGATCAATTCCTGAATATCACTTCTTTGATTAATGAACGGACGTTCCCATAATTGCCAACGACAAGGACAAATTTCCGTCAAAATTGTCCAAGTAAATGAATCATCTTTGGACATAGTGGGGTTAAAATAGCCAAGATTTCTGGAGAATGAGAACAAAGAGATGTATAAAATCAGTTTTATTTAGCATAGATATGACCCAGCTTCACGCCGAGGTAGTATGGATTACGTAGGATCAGTTTCCCCCATCGCTTAAGGTTAGAAGAAACTAAATAGGTAGAATTACGTCCCTTTCGTTTTTACATGGTATCTCGAATACGAGTTAAAAAAATTCTGGCACGCGATTGGCCTATAATATTTCAATAATATTTACAAATTTAAAAGATATAATACATATGGCATGTATAAATGTGATTTTCCCTAGTCTGATTTGCGTTCGTGTCCAAACATTGGGTATTTGTTTTCATCAGCAGTTAAAATTTTGTGCAAAAGTGGGGGTAGTGTGGAAAACGTGTGTTGTAAAATTGAAAAAGGCGTGGTCAGGGTAGTACTCATACATGGCAGAAGATGCGCGAAGGGTTGGGCTTCACGAAATTTACGATTTTGTGCAATTCGTATGTAGCAAATTTAGTGAGCGGGGCCAAACATTAACACTGAGGCCTATGGAAAACATTTGGTTCCTTCTAACCTAAAGCAAAACAAATCGAGTTTTTCGTATTTCGGCATATGATGAAGAAATATGGTGGAATGTCACATCGTTGTTGTTAGATTAGCGAAGCATACTCAGTTAGGTATTATACCACACCGGATTTTGATTTTATAGCAATTTTTTCACGGCGTGGGGAATATTTGCACCTACTGACCTCAGTGAGATTTTCGTACATTTATCGTCATTCTGTATCCGGTGTGCTCCTTTAAGAGAGGAACCACCTCATATCGATATCTTCATTTATTGGTGGACAAATGACCATCGAAAAATACTTGATATCTCGAATAGTTTTAACCTTGTAGCTGTCAACTTGTCGACCACACGGAAATTCCTAGCTTTCAGGTACAGGGGGGGGGGGGGTATCAAAATCCGCAATTGTATTCAGAAACCCGGGAAGTACAGTTTAATGAAGCATATAATCTGAAACAGGATTAACACACATTGCCAATGTCGTTCAATGCCTGCGCGCCGTGGATATTAAAGGCATCTTCTGCTCGATTAATTACCATTTGTTACCTAAATTTCCACCAATTTTGAGACATTTTCCAAATTTGCCAAATCTCGGTAACTGCAGATGGCACTGATCAATTCCTGAATATCACTTCTTTGATTAATGAACGGACGTTCCCATAATTGCCAACGACAAGGACAAATTTCCGTCAAAATTGTCCAAGTAAATGAATCATCTTTGGACATAGTGGGGTTAAAATAGCAAGATTTCTGGAGAATGAGAACAAAGAGATGTATAAAATCAGTTTATTTAGCATAGATATGACCCATCTTCACGCCGAGGTAGTATGGATTACGTAGGATCAGTTTCCCCCATCGCTTAAGGTTAGAAGAAACTAAATAGGTAGAATTACGTCCCTTTCGTTTTTACATGGTATCTCGAATACGAGTTAAAAAAATTCTGGCACGCGATTGGCCTATAATATTTCAATAATATTTACAAATTTAAAAGATATAATACATATGGCATGTATAAATGTGATTTTCCCTAGTCTGATTTGCGTTCGTGTCCAAACATTGGGTATTTGTTTTCATCAGCAGTTAAAATTTTGTGCAAAAAGTGGGGGTAGTGTGGAAAACGTGTGTTGTAAAATTGAAAAAGGCGTGGTCAGGGTAGTACTCATACATGGCAGAAGATGCGCGAAGGGTTGGGCTTCACGAAATTTACGATTTTGTGCAATTCGTATGTAGCAAATTTAGTGAGCGGGGCCAAACATTAACACTGAGGCCTATGGAAAACATTTGGTTCCTTCTAACCTAAAGCAAAACAAATCGAGTTTTTCGTATTTCGGCATATGATGAAGAAATATGGTGGGAATGTCACATCGTTGTTGTTAGATTAGCGAAGCATACTCAGTTAGGTATTATACCACACCGGATTTTGATTTTATAGCAATTTTTCACGGCGTGGGGAATATTTGCACCTACTGACCTCAGTGAGATTTTCGTACATTTATCGTCATTCTGTATCCGGTGTGCTCCTTTAAGAGAGGAACCACCTCATATCGATATCTTCATTTATTGGTGGACAAATGACCATCGAAAAATACTTGATATCTCGAATAGTTTTAACCTTGTAGCTGTCAACTTGTCGACCACACGGAAATTCCTAGCTTTCAGGTACAGGGGGGGGGGGGGGGGGGGGGTATCAAAATCCGCAATTGTATTCAGAAACCCGGGAAGTACAGTTTAATGAAGCATATAATCTGAAACAGGATTAACACACATTGCCAATGTCGTCCAATGCCTGCGCGCCGTGGATATTAAAGGCATCTTCTGCTCGATTAATTACCATTTGTTACCTAAATTTCCACCAATTTTGAGACATTTTCCAAATTTGCCAAATCTCGGTAACTGCAGATGGCACTGATCAATTCCTGAATATCACTTCTTTGATTAATGAACGGACGTTCCCATAATTGCCAACGACAAGGACAAATTTCCGTCAAAATTGTCCAAGTAAATGAATCATCTTTGGACATAGTGGGGTTAAAATAGCCAAGATTTCTGGAGAATGAGAACAAAGAGATGTATAAAATCAGTTTTATTTAGCATAGATATGACCCAGCTTCACGCCGAGGTAGTATGGATTACGTAGGATCAGTTTCCCCCATCGCTTAAGGTTAGAAGAAACTAAATAGGTAGAATTACGTCCCTTTCGTTTTTACATGGTATCTCGAATACGAGTTAAAAAAATTCTGGCACGCGATTGGCCTATAATATTTCAATAATATTTACAAATTTAAAAGATATAATACATATGGCATGTATAAATGTGATTTTTCCCTAGTCTGATTTGCGTTCGTGTCCAAACATTGGGTATTTGTTTTCATCAGCAGTTAAAATTTTGTGCAAAAAGTGGGGGTAGTGTGGAAAACGTGTGTTGTAAAATTGAAAAAAGGCGTGGTCAGGGTAGTACTCATACATGGCAGAAGATGCGCGAAGGGTTGGGCTTCACGAAATTTACGATTTTGTGCAATTCGTATGTAGCAAATTTAGTGAGCGGGGCCAAACATTAACACTGAGGCCTATGGAAAACATTTGGTTCCTTCTAACCTAAAGCAAAACAAATCGAGTTTTTCGTATTTCGGCATATGATGAAGAAATATGGTGGAATGTCACATCGTTGTTGTTAGATTAGCGAAGCATACTCAGTTAGGTATTATACCACACCGGATTTTGATTTTATAGCAATTTTTCACGGCGTGGGGAATATTTGCACCTACTGACCTCAGTGAGATTTTCGTACATTTATCGTCATTCTGTATCCGGTGTGCTCCTTTAAGAGAGGAACCACCTCATATCGATATCTTCATTTATTGGTGGACAAATGACCATCGAAAAATACTTGATATCTCGAATAGTTTTAACCTTGTAGCTGTCAACTTGTCGACCCACACGGAAATTCCTAGCTTTCAGGTACAGGGGGGGGGGGGGGGGGGGGGGGGGGGGTATCAAAATCCGCAATTGTATTCAGAAACCCGGGAAGTACAGTTTAATGAAGCATATAATCTGAAACAGGATTAACACACATTGCCAATGTCGTTCAATGCCTGCGCGCCGTGGATATTAAAGGCATCTTCTGCTCGATTAATTACCATTTGTTACCTAAATTTCCACCAATTTTGAGACATTTTCCAAATTTGCCAAATCTCGGTAACTGCAGATGGCACTGATCAATCCTGAATATCACTTCTTTGATTAATGAACGGACGTTCCCATAATTGCCAACGACAAGGACAAATTTCCGTCAAAATTGTCCAAGTAAATGAATCATCTTTGGACATAGTGGGGTTAAAATAGCCAAGATTTCTGGAGAATGAGAACAAAGAGATGTATAAAATCAGTTTTATTTAGCATAGATATGACCCAGCTTCACGCCGAGGTAGTATGGATTACGTAGGATCAGTTTCCCCCATCGCTTAAGGTTAGAAGAAACTAAATAGGTAGAATTACGTCCCTTTCGTTTTTACATGGTATCTCGAATACGAGTTAAAAAAATTCTGGCACGCGATTGGCCTATAATATTTCAATAATATTTACAAATTTAAAAGATATAATACATATGGCAATGTATAAATGTGATTTTCCCTAGTCTGATTTGCGTTCGTGTCCAAACATTGGGTATTTGTTTTCATCAGCAGTTAAAATTTTGTGCAAAAAGTGGGGGTAGTGTGGAAACGTGTGTTGTAAAATTGAAAAAGGCGTGGTCAGGGTAGTACTCATACATGGCAGAAGATGCGCGAAGGGTTGGGCTTCACGAAATTTACGATTTTGTTGCAATTCGTATGTAGCAAATTTAGTGAGCGGGGCCAAACATTAACACTGAGGCCTATGGAAAACATTTGGTTCCTTCTAACCTAAAGCAAAACAAATCGAGTTTTTCGTATTTCGGCATATGATGAAGAAATATGGTGGAATGTCACATCGTTGTTGTTAGATTAGCGAAGCATACTCAGTTAGGTATTATACCACACCGGATTTTTGATTTTATAGCAATTTTTCACGGCGTGGGGAATATTTGCACCTACTGACCTCAGTGAGATTTTCGTACATTTATCGTCATTCTGTATCCGGTGTGCTCCTTTAAGAGAGGAACCACCTCATATCGATATCTTCATTTATTGGTGGACAAATGACCATCGAAAAATACTTGATATCTCGAATAGTTTTAACCTTGTAGCTGTCAACTTGTCGACCACACGGAAATTCCTAGCTTTCAGGTACAGGGGGGGGGGGGGGGGGGGGGTATCAAAATCCGCAATTGTATTCAGAAACCCGGGAAGTACAGTTTAATGAAGCATATAATCTGAAACAGGATTAACACACATTGCCAATGTCGTTCAATGCCTGCGCGCCGTGGATATTAAAGGCATCTTCTGCTCGATTAATTACCATTTGTTACCTAAATTTCCACCAATTTTGAGACATTTTCCAAATTTGCCAAATCTCGGTAACTGCAGATGGCACTGATCAATTCCTGAATATCACTTCTTTGATTAATGAACGGACGTTCCCATAATTGCCAACGACAAGGACAAATTTCCGTCAAAATTGTCCAAGTAAATGAATCATCTTTGGACATAGTGGGGTTAAAATAGCCAAGATTTCTGGAGAATGAGAACAAAGAGATGTATAAAATCAGTTTTATTTAGCATAGATATGACCCATCTTCACGCCGAGGTAGTATGGATTACGTAGGATCAGTTTCCCCCATCGCTTAAGGTTAGAAGAAACTAAATAGGTAGAATTACGTCCCTTTCGTTTTTACATGGTATCTCGAATACGAGTTAAAAAAATTCTGGCACGCGATTGGCCTATAATATTTCAATAATATTTACAAATTTAAAAGATATAATACATATGGCATGTATAAATGTGATTTTCCCTAGTCTGATTTGCGTTCGTGTCCAAAACATTGGGTATTTGTTTTCATCAGCAGTTAAAATTTTGTGCAAAAAGTGGGGGTAGTGTGGAAAACGTGTGTTGTAAAATTGAAAAAGGCGTGGTCAGGGTAGTACTCATACATGGCAGAAGATGCGCGAAGGGTTGGGCTTCACGAAATTTACGATTTTGTGCAATTCGTATGTAGCAAATTTAGTGAGCGGGGCCAAACATTAACACTGAGGCCTATGGAAAACATTTGGTTCCTTCTAACCTAAAGCAAAACAAATCGAGTTTTTCGTATTTCGGCATATGATGAAGAAATATGGTGGAATGTCACATCGTTTGTTGTTAGATTAGCGAAGCATACTCAGTTAGGTATTATACCACACCGGATTTTGATTTTATAGCAATTTTTCACGGCGTGGGGAATATTTGCACCTACTGACCTCAGTGAGATTTTCGTACATTTATCGTCATTCTGTATCCGGTGTGCTCCTTAAGAGAGGAACCACC